>JZKD02S1640616.1:134360-154145 GCA_000966675.3 Picea glauca | reverse complement strand
CTAGTATAAGTAAAGGTAAATTCCCCATTGAGGAATCATATCTTTCATGTGAGTTTGGAAATTTCAGCAAGTACACCTTCTTGGGAAAAGTGCACACCTCTCTTGGGCGCTAGTACTCTAGGGTTTGAGCACCCTCTTGTGTGTTAGGTTTTATTGGTGGTGAAGGTATTTCTCTTGAAGAATATAGAAAAGGATTTTGGTTGGGTTTTCTTCCCTTGTTGAGAAGGGTTTCCTAGAATACTTCTTGTGTTCTTGTGCATGGTGTTTCTTCTTGTGATCTTGGTTGTTGCAACATTATTGGTTATGGTTAAGTGAAATGATAAAAATGGAATGAACTTCATGCCTAACCTTGCTTATAGAAAAATCAGCATGGTCTCGGAGCATAGGTCTTGAAGAACCCATTGCACAAACATCTACCAGTCTCCTCTCTTTTCTGCAAAACCATACGACCCTCCTAGGGTTTCCATAAAATTCGTACGGCCCTCCTTTCCAAGATGTTTCAGCCCTTAATACTTGAACGTTGGAAATATTTTTGGCATAAGAGAGTACGGCCTCCTCCAACGCACCTCCAGAGACTCTCAAAGTGAAATTCCGATCATTTTGAAATTTTGGCCCTAGGGTTTCGCTAATTTCTGCAGAAATTTCAGAATTAGGTTTTCTGCAACTCATTGAAGGATCTCTTGAGCTCACCAGTGTTCTCCTATATTTCAAAGGATTATTGTTGGCAGTCATAAGTCCAACAAAACCTAAAAGTGCTAGCCTAGCCTAGCCATTAGGTTTTCTAGCCCAGTTGACAAGGGTTTGTGAAGAATCTAAAATTATGATGAATAGAACTATGATGGAAGATAATCTTGATGGATCAAGCAACTTCAAGTCCCTGGAAGACAAGACTTCAGAGGAAGGTTTATTGTGGGTGATACAAAAAGGTGACACTATGACTACCCTCTTCATGAAGATATCAAGAGGACAGAGATCAGCCAGGTGCCATTGGAGAAATCATATCAGCACCCTCAGGTATGCACTTGTATATATATTATTTGTATCATTGTCATGAGGGAAATTGCAGGAGGAAGGAACCTTTTGTTGAAGTCATGGATCTAGAGGGATCTCAGTGCATTCAGAGGAATAACACACTGGAAGTGAAGACTCCATGTTTGATTGTTGTTATTATCATTCCTCTAACCTATATTTCTAAAAGTTTGTTACATTACAAGTAGGTGTTGTAGTTGTGACAACCATCCTTAAATTGTTTTGATTCTAGAGATGTACTCATTATTCTCTTTTAGGATATATTCTTTTTTTGGTTCCTCTTGTTTTCTTGTTCCAGACAAGTTAACAACAAAGGAAGATGTTTATCCTATAGAGGGAGCCACTTGACTCAGAGGGAGTCAAAACTATTTGAGAAAGAGGAAGAATAGAACCATCATTGAGATAACCAATGCAATAATGCATGATCATAATCTTTCTATGATTCTATGGGCAGAAGCATGCATGACACAGTATATGTTCAGAACAAGAGTCTTCACTAGACTTTGAAAAACATAACTCTCAAAGAAGCCTTCACCAGAGTGAACCCTGAGATTGAACACTTCATGATATTTGGGTGCCCAGTGTATTTTCATGTACCCAAAGAGAAGTCCAATCTAGACCCTTCAGGAAGAAAGGATGTGTTTATGGGATAATAATGAATCTTTGAATACATTCAAGATCGACATCCCTGGTCAGAGACAGATTGAGACAAGCAGAGATGTTGTTCTTGAAGAAGAGATAGCCTTTCAAATATCCAAAGAATCTCATATGGAGATTGACATTGCGACAACACCTTCTCCCCCTTTAGCAATTCAGAGGGAGACAAATATTATTCTAGTTGATCCAGTTGCTTCAGTTGATATGTTCAGAGATATTGTAGTAGGGCATAAAAGGCCTACCTAGGCTCACTCTGCAAGAGACAAAGAAACATACAAGCCTCTCAAGGCACATCCCAAGAGAACAAAGAGATTTTTCGAGCTACTCTTCAGCCATGAGCCACATCATTGATTCTGAGCTTTCTTGTCATAAAGAAGCAACAGGAGAACAAGTATGGAAACATGCCACAACAAAAGAATACTAGTATATCTTTAAAAGAATGATGTATGAGATATTGTTCAGAGATCAGAAGGAAAGTCTGTGATGACTTCCAAGTGGATCTATAAGATCAAGCATGCAACTGATAGAAGTGTTGAGAAATACAAAGCGAGATCTATAGCCATAGGTTTCTCACAAACAGAGGGAGTTGTCTATGATGAGACACTTGATCCAGTAAACTCGATACACTTCCATCTGTACTACCATCCATGAGTTGGAAACTATATTAGATGGATGGATTCTTGATGAGTTTGGGTTTTAGCAAGAGTGTTGTTGATCCAAACCTATATTATTACAGTGTAGGTAACGAGAGCCTGATGTTGATGACTTATTCAGAAACCCTTGTTGTTGGATACAAGTAAGCTTTGACTTCTGATTTCGAGATGAAGGATATGAGTATGATGCACCACTTCTTGGGACAAGAAGTATGACAGAGGATTGATGATATTTTCCTAAGTCAAGGAAAACATACAGCGAGAATATTGAAAGAAGTTTAGTTTGACAAAATACAAAAACACCGTGATCGATTTGAAGAAAATGAATGATGATGATTTAGATGAGATTGATCCACCACTGATTGGATCATTGATGTATTTGATTAACACCAGGCCTAATTCATTCTATGCAGTGAAAATGCTTAGCCAATCCATGAACCAACCGAGACAGTAAAGCATGTATTGAGATATACACGAGGCGCAGTTTGACATGGTCTAAGATATGCCTCTAAGTGTGAAATTGAGTTTGCAGGAATGTGCCTATACAGATTGAGCAGAGAGAACAGTGGACCAAAAGAACACATCTGGTTGTTGTCTTACCGTGATGTTTACCATGGTTTCCTAAAGTAGCAGGAAATAAAACTCTGTGGCCTTGAGTACCACAGAAGCAAAGTATATAGCATTGAGTGTGTGAAGCAATGTGGCTTCACTAGATTCTGACATATTTACTTGATCATGAGACAAATTCTATGATGATAACAAGAGTTGTATGTAAAGCTCTTTGAGAACCCAGTGTTTCTTGATGGATCGAAACACGTTGAGATGAAATAGTATTATATCAGAGATATGATGCAGAAGAAAATAGTACACATGCAATACCTTTCTACACATGAGCAGATTGCAGACATCTTCACCAAATTAACTTGGTGAAAAATACCTCCCTAGTTGAGAGGGAGTGTTGATGACTACAACCAAGACAAAGTTCAAAGTACATCTGTGTGAGACTTGGCATGATGAAGAATGTCTCCCTAGCTGAGAGGGAGTGTTGATGATTGCAGCTACATGAGACATTCTCCAGCTTACAAACCTGAGAGAAAGCCCATGAGAGGGGTGTGTGGTTCCTATTTGAGACAGAGCTGGAATGTAGAGATGGTCTCCTCCTTACAGAGAATTGAGAAGAACTCTAGATGATTCTCCTGTCTAACGCACTAAGAAAGGAGATCTGCAGAGTTGGACGTGTCTGTAGCTGAGCACAAGGTGAACGTGTGAAATCCCAAAGTGTTGGATGCATCATCATGAGAACAGAAATGAAGATGATGTATTAACCTCCTTTGAGCAGAAGAGTTGATGAGAAACTCTAGATGACTCTCATGTGTAATGCAGTGGGAAAGAAGATCTGTTGAGCGGACGTGCATGTGGACGAGCACAGGTGAACGCGATCCTAGTAGTTGAGCACTAGTGAAGAAGTGGTTATTCTATGTAATGCAGTGAGCCAGAGATATGGACATCCCTATGGATGTGCCCCTAGTGGGTGTACAAGATCCCTTGCTATATTGTTCAAGAGTCAGACCTTCTTGTAACCCTAATTGTAATGTAAAGGGTACAAGTCGGCCCCACCTTTATGTGACTAGTAATTAATGTAAAAGATAATTAATCTGGTTAATATTGATTATATTATAAGATAGAGAGGTCGCCCCTGTTGTGCCAATAGACACTTATGTTGACAGGTTCAGTCAAGTATAAGTAAATGTAAATTCTCCATTGAGGAATCATATCTTTCATGTGAGTTTGGAAATTTCAGCGAGTACACCTTCTTGGGAAAAGTGTGCACCTCTCTTGGGCGTTAGTCTTCTAGGGTTTGAGCACCCTCTTGTGTGCTAGGTTTTATTGGTGGTGAAGGTATTTTTTCCCTTGTTGAGAAGGGTTTCCCAGAATACTTCTTGTGTTATTGTGCATGGTGCTTCTTCTTGTGATCTTGGTTGCTGCAACATTACTGGCTATGGTTAAGTGAAATGTTAAAAATGGAATGAACTTCATGCTTAACCTTGCTCATAGAAAAATCAACACATATCTGAAAGATAATTAATGTTTATTGTAATAATTAATTATTTTTTGAGTTATTAAGGTCGACCATGTTGTGCCAATAGACACCACTTTTGGTTTGTCCAATCTAGTATAAGTAAAGGTGATTTCCCCATTAAGGAAACACACAAGTCACTTGTCATTTGGAAATTTCAACAAGTACATCTTCTAGGGCTGAAGTGTGCACCTCTCTTGGACGCAAGTTTCAAGATAGTAGAGCACCCTCTTGTGTGCATTAGGGTTTCATGGTTGGAGGATCTTCTCTTGAGAATATAGCAAAGGATTGTTGGGTTTTTCGCCCTTGTTGAGAAGGGTTTTCCCAGGATATTTCTTGTGTTCTTGTGCATGGTATTTCTTCTTGTGATCTTGGTTATTGCAGCAATTGTGAATGGTGTAGCTGCATTTGTTTATGGTTCAAGTACATGACTAAAATGAAATAAACTTCATGCTTGAGCCAAGCATAGTGAAAATTCAACATGGTATCAAAGCTTAGGTCTTGAAGAACCCATTGCACAAGCATTAAAGCAAGTTGTCCTCATTTCTACAGAACCGTACGACCCTCCTAGGGTTTCCAGAAATCTGTACGACCCTCTCTTGTTTGGCTATTCCAACACCTTATACTTGAGCGTTGGGGCTAAAAATTGTATGGGAGTGTACGGCCTCCTTCAACGCACCTCCAACAAGCTTCAGATTGCAATTCTGATAATTTTGGATTTTTAAACCTAGGGTTTCGCAATTTTCTGCAGAAAATTCAGATTTAGGGTTTTTGCAGCTCATTGAAGGAGCTTTTCAGTTCACCAGTGTTCCTCTGACTATCAAGGCTTATTGTTGGCAGTCATAAGCCCAACAAAACCTAAATTTGCTAGCCTAGCCTAGTCGTTAGATTTTCTAGCCCAGTTAGCAAGGGTTTGTGAAGAATCTGAAAATATGATTAACAGAACCTTGGTGGAAGATAGGCTTGATGGATCAAGCAACTTCAGTTCCTGGAAATCAAGACTTCAGATCACTCTTGAAGAGGAAGATCTACTTTGGGTGATGAAAAAACTATTACCAGAGATAGTTTTCGATGAAGAGAAGGAAGAAAGGAAGGAAGATGACGTCAAGGCAATGAAGATAACCATCTACTCAGTAAGAGATTATCTCCTGCCTCGTATTGCCAACATGAAGACAGCTTATGAAATGTATGAAGCATTGAAGAATATGTTTGAGAGTGACAACACCCTCAGAGCTCTTACATTGAAGGCCCAACTTCAAAATATCAAGATGACAAAAGGTGACAACATGGCTACCTTCATGAAGATGTCAAAGATCAGAGATCAACTTGGTGCCACTGGAGAAATCATATCAGACAGGAAACTTGTTTTGACCACTCTCAATAATCTTCCAAAACATTGGGAACCATTTCTTCAAAGTATCAGTGGTAGAGAAAAACTACCTACTTTTGATCGTCTATGGATACACTGTACCCGGGAAGAAATCAGACTTATAGCTAGAGGAGTGGAAGACTCCCCTCATGATAACAATCATGCTCTTGCACTTCATACAAAGAAAGGAGGAAGAAATAAAAGAAACTTCAGGCAAACATTCAAAGACGAGAAGAATTCAGATGTGACAAGTATGGACACATTGCGAGAAATTGTCCTACTCGGAAGAAAGAAAGACAATATGCTTCTACYRCTGACATGGATCCAGACCCAYCTCAGAAAGTTGAAGACGTGAGAGATGAGGATTACTTCCTCTAAAAACAAATACAAGATTGAGCATCATTGTAGACTCRRGTAAGTTTTTTGTATTACTTTCCTTATTTGATTAACMTGTAGTTGTTTGCATTCTGATGATGAAGGGTATTATCCCTCATATGGGAGCCCTCGTGACTTGGACCATTATACCTGGTACGRTAGTCCAATTTTTTCTTGGTTGATTATTATCCTAAGTACAGGAGGCCATTTTGGTTGTTATCCCTATGGGAGGCCATCTTGGTTATTATCCTAGTACTGTAGAGTCARTGGAGGACCTGAGAARACATGAGATATCTCCAGGTTAGCAACACAGAAAAAGGAAAACRTCTATGCTTCAGACTTCAGAGGGAGTCAAACTATTTGAGGAGGAGGAAGAGACARTASCTTCTCCCCCTTCAGCAGCTTAGATGGAGAYGRCCATTATTCCAGTTGATCCAGTTGYTCCAGTTGCTCCAGTTGATATCCCAAGAGACATTGTAGTAGGCCATAAAAGGCATGCCTAGGCTCGACAAACTTTGCAAGAGGCAGAGGGCCATGCAGCTCCTCAAGGCACATCCYGAGAAAGCAAGAGACCAAAGAGATTTTYGAGCTACTTTTCAGCCATGAGCCAAATCATTGATACCRGGCCTTCTTGTCATGGAGAAGTGACARGTGAGMAGGTAYGGCAAGATGCCATGGCAAAAAAATATCAGTCCATCTTGAAGAATGATGTGTGGGATATTGTTCTGAGACCAAAAGGGAAGTTTGTAGTAACTTCCAAGTGGATCTATAAGATCAAACATGCAACTGATGGAAGTGTCGAGAAATACAAAGCGAGATTTGTAGCTAGAGGATTCTCACAGGTGGAGGGAATTGACTATGAGGAGACATTTGCTCCATTAGCCCGATACACTTCCATTCGTACTATCATTGCACTAGTTGCATTCATGGGTTGGAAACTACATCAGATGAATGTAAGGACAACATTTCTCAATGGTGAGATTGATGAAGAAGTTTACATCGAGCAACTAGAAGGATTCATGATTCACGACAAGAAAACTCATGTGTGCAGGTTGAAGAAAGGTTTGTATGGACTAAAGCAGGCACCTCGTGCTTGGTACAAAAAGATGGATGGATTCTTGATGAGTTTGGGCTTCAGCAAGAGTGTTGTTGATCCAAACCTATATTATCGTATTGTTGGTAACGAGTGCCTAATCTTGGTCCTGTATGTGGATGACTTATTCCTCACCGGTTCAGAAAGACTTATTGTTGAATGCAAGAGAGCATTGACTTCTGAATTTGAGATGAAGGATCTGGGTATGATGCACTACTTCTTGGGACTAGAAGTATGGCAGAGGACTGATGAGATTTTCCTGAGTCAAAGAAAATATACAGTGGAGATATTGAAGAAGTTTTGTCTGACAGACTGCAAATCATGCCTACACCAATGGTGATGGATTTGAAGAAGATGAACGATGCTTCTACTAATTCAAGCGAGATTGATCCACTTTTATACCGGTCGTTGATTGGATCATTGATGTATCTGGTTAACACCAGACCTGATATATGTTATGCAGTGAATGTACTTAGTCAGTTCATGAGTCAACCGAAACAAACTCACTAGATAGCAGCGAAACAAGTATTGAGATATCTACAAGGCACAGTTGAATATGGCCTGAGATATGCCTCCAGTGTAGACTTGAGTTTTCAGGGACATGTCGATGCAAATTGGGTAGGGAGCGCAGTGGACCCGAAGAGCACATCCGGTTGTTGTTTTACCTTGTTGTCTGCCATGGTTTCCTGATGCAGCAGGAAACATACCTCTATGGCCTTGAGTACTGCAGAAGCAGTGTATGTAGCATTGAGTGTGGCAGTGTGAAAAGCAGTGTGGCTTCGCAAGCTCCTAACAATTTTTTTTTATCATGAGATGGATCCTACAACCAGAGTTGTGTGAAGCTCTCTGAGAATCATGTGTTTCACGATAGATCGAAACACATTGAGATAAAATATCATTATATCATAGACATGGTGCAGAGGAAAGTAGTACACGTGTAGTACCTTCCTACACATGAGCATATTGCAGATATCTTCACCAAACCGGTTGCCAAGACGAAGTTCGGGTACTTTCGTGAGAGACTTGCCCTAGTGGAGAATGCCTCCCTAGCTGAGAGGGAGTGTTGATGTTCACAGCTTCGTGAGACATCCTCCATGACACAAATTGAGTGAGTCGACCTGTGAGAGAGCCCACGAGTTGGGTCTGCCCATGAGATGGGTGTGTTGTTCCTCTCTAGACTGAGATGAGACGATGTGTGCCCCTGTGTGGGGTGAAGGTGCCCATGAGATGAGTGTGTCCTTCCTCTCTGGATTGAGATGAAACAATGTGTGCCCCTGTGAGAGGTGAAGGTGCCAATGTGATGGGTGTACGTCAGATTCTGGACTGAGTTGTTATGACGTGTGGTCTCCTGCCTTGTGGACTCAGTTGAGTTAGGTTTGAGATGGTACTCCAGATGATTCTCCTGTGGACTCAGTGAGATAGAGATCTGTTGAGTAGGACGTCCCTGTGGCTGAGCACGGGTGGACGTGCCCCTAGTGGTTGAGCACTAGTGGATGTGTGAGATCCATTATTGTATTGTTTGAGAGTAAGATTTACCTGTAACCCTAATTGTGATGTAAAGGGTACAGGTCTGCTCCACCATATGTGAAAGATAATTAATGTTTATTGTAATACTTAGTTTTTTTTGAGTTATTGAGGTCGGCCATGTTGTGCCAATAGACACCACTTTTGGTATGTCCAGTGTATTATAAGTAAAGGTGATTTCCCCATTGAAGAAACACACAAGTCACTTGTCATTTGGAATTTTCAACAAGTACATCTTCTAGGGCTGAAGTGCACACCTCTCTTGGGCGCAAGTTTCAAGGTAGTAGAGCACCCTCTTGTGTGCATTAGAGCTTCATGGTTGGAGGATCTTCTCTTGATAATATAGCAAAGGATTGTTGGGTTTTTCTCCCTTGTTGAGAAGGGGTTTTCCCAGGATATTTCTTGTGTTCTTATGCATGGTATTTCTTCTTGTGATCTTGGTTATTGCAACAATTGTGAATGGTGTAGCTGCATTTGTTTATGGTTCAAGTACATGACTAAAATGAAATAAACCCCATGCTTGAGCCAAGCATAGTGAAAATTCAACAACCCATGCACCTATGGCAGAAGCATTCGATACAATTGTATATGTCCAAAAGAGAAGTCATCATAAGATATTGAGGAACAAGACACCAGAAGAAGTATTCACCGGAAAAAAACTAGAAGTCAACTACTTGAGGATATTTGGTTGCCCAGTGTACATTCATGTTCCCAAGGAAAAGAGAACGAAGCTAGAGCCTTCAAGAAAGAAAGGAACCTTGGTTGGATATAATGAGACTTCGAAGACTTATAGAATATACATCCTCGGATAGAGACAGATTGGGATTAGCATGGATGTCACCTTTGATGAAGAAGCAACCTTCATGAAATCTAGAGAGTCTCACATGGATGAGGACAGAGAGGAACATGAGGCTCCAAGGGATGCAGTAATGATTGACTCTACTCCAGAAGAACATTCCAGAAGATCAAATAAAACAGTAGAGCTAGATATACACGTAGATCCACCCAGAGAAGTTACAATTACCAAGAAGAGACCAACATGGCTCCGAAACACTTTGCAAGAGGCAAAACAACATTTAGTGCCTAGTGGCTCTTTCAGAGAAAGCAAGAAACCATGCAAGTTTTCCAGCTATGTGGTGATGATGAGTAAGATCATTGATTCAAAACCTTCCACTTATGAGGAATCTGCAAAGAAGTATGGAAGGATGCCATGATGGAAGAATACCAATCCATCATGAAGAATGGTATGTGGGAAGTGGCTCCAAGACCAGAAAGCGAGTCAGTGGTGACTTCCAAATGGATCTACAAGATCAAGCATGTTGCAGATGGCAACATAGAGAAATACAAAGCCAGATTTGTGGCTAGAGGATTCTCCCAAAAAGAGGGAGAAGATTATGACGAGACATTTGCTCCAATAGCAAGGTACACTTCCATTAGATCGATTATTTCTATAGCTTCTGTTATGGCTTGGAAATTATACCAGATTGCTGTCAAGACTGCTTTCTTGAATGGTGTAATTGAAGAAGTGTACATAGAGCAACCACAAGGGTTTGTGATCCATGGGAAGGAGTCTCACGTTTGCAAATTGAAGAAAGTTTTGTACAGGTTTAAGCAGGTACCCAGGGCATGGTATGCCAGAATAAACAATTATTTGATGAGCTTGGGGTTTACAAAGAGTGATGCAGATCCTAACCTTTACAACAAGGTTGAAGATGGTTGTCCATTAATATTGGGACTATATGTGGATGACATGTTTCTTACAGGGGATGAGAAGCTCATAGATAAGTGCAAGAGCGAGCTACTTCAAAGTTCGAAATGAAAGATCTGGGTTTGATGCACTATGTCTTGGGATTAAAGGTGTGGCAGAAACCAAATGAGATCTTCATTAACCAAGGAAAGTATACATATGAAATCTTGTAGAGATTCGGGATGATGCACTGCAAATCAATGGCCACACCTATGGTTACAAATCTAAAGCTCTTGAGTGATTCTTCAAATTTGGTTGATCCCACGATGTACAAATAGTTGATCGGATCAATGATGTATCTAGTTAACCCTAGATCAAATATATGTTTTGTAGTGAACACATTGAGTTAGTTCATGGTTGAGCCTAGACATGTACATTTGGTAGCAGCAAAGCATGTGTTGAAGTACTTGCATGGTACAGTTGGATATGGGCTCAGATATGTCTCAGACGGTAAAGTAAAGCTGCAAGGTTATACAGAGTCAGATTGGGCAAGGAGTGCAGTGGATAGGAAAAACACATCAAGATGTTGCTTCAATTTGGGATCAGGTATGATCTCATGGTTGAGCAGAAAAAAGACTTCATTAGCACGCAGTACAGTAGAAGTTGAATATATAGCAACCAGTGTTGCAAGTCATGAAGCAATGTGGCTTCAAAAGTTGCTTACAGGGTTATTTGATCTAGAGTTGGAGCCAACTTTGATATACTGTGATAATCAAAGTTGTGTGAAGCTTTCAGAGAATCTAGTCTTTCATGACAAGTCAAAGCATATAGAGATCAAATGTCATTTCATCTGAGACATGGTGCAGAAAGGAGCAATAGAGCTCTGATACATATCCACAGATGAGCAGATATTGGACATTCTCAACAAGCCTCTGTCTAGAGTGAAGTATGAATACTTCAGAGACAAGCTTGGCGTGGTACAGAATGTCCACCCTCGTTGAGAGGGAGTTGTGATGTTTCTCATACAGTGGGCAAATACTCTATGTTTGGCTAAGGGTTTCCCAGATCAGTCATGTGAAGTGACTGAGGGAGTAATGAGTAGCCTAGTACAAGTCTTGCCTACGCCATGTGAAGTGGCTAGGTGTGGTTGGGACCATGGCATAGCCTTGCCTAAGCCATGTGAAGTGTCTAGATGTTAATGGGGCTATGGTGGTAGTCTTGCCCATACCATGTGAAGTGGATGGGTGTGATTGGGACTACTAGGAGAGGAGAAACATTATAGATACTTGCAGCGTAGTCTTGAGACTCTGGTAGTAGTCTTTCCTATGCCATGTGAATTGGATGGGTGTGATTGGGACTACTAGAGGAGAGCATCATGGAAGAATATATCCCTCGCTAATAGGTAGTGTTGATGTTTTGGTAGCAGCGGGAGGTATTCCCTCCTAGACAACTTTTCTTAGAGAAGAAGAAGATTCCAAGAAGTCAAAGGAAGACCATTGAATAGTGGAAGAACACCCTGGAAAAGAAGTCTGCCCACAAGAAAATGATAAAGTGAATAGAATTACAAAAGTGAAGTCGGCCCCAACGAAATGACTTGAAGACTATAAATAAAGTGGCGCCTTGCTCATTTGATCACTCACTCACACAACTATCTCACTCAAGAAGAAGGCGCAAGTTTGAGGCAAGAAGAAGATGTAGCTACTTCAGCAACTAGGGTTTCTTGGTCGTTCTTAGTGATTTCTCTTGTGCGCTATCTCTAGTAGAGTTGCACTAGTTTTGTGTGGTGCCTCAGCTACCCTCGCTAGGGTTTGACAAGGAGAATAAATAAGTTCTTGTATCAGAGTTTCTTCATTATCAATTTTGCTCTTGTGAATAGAGTTTGTTCATAGTTGTATTGTATTATCAGAAAGATTCTAAGAAAAGTTGGCTCACTTTTTCCCCAGGTTTGGGGTTTCCCAGGATAAATCTGTCTTCTTGTGCTTATTTATCCTGTTTATATTTTCAGTATATGGTTGTTGAATGTTAAAGAAGATCTAAATACTTTGGTAAATCTATTGCTCTGAAAATTTAAGAAAATCTAACAGAAACATGGATACATACCACTATAGGGACTTACAACTTACTACTCTCTCAAAAAACATTATTTAATATACAAATATTCATCAATGTAGCTTCCATTCTTCCATTATTTTGGTGAGCAAAAAGTTGCACTAAATTTCAAAGCCGCAGACAGGAAATTCAAAACATTTTTCCAGATTAGATCAAAAAATTAGAAGCAATATCAAGCTGGTATCACGATATTCGTGAATGATAGACAGGTTACTAAGTGCCACTAACAGTGGCAATTCATGAACAGCTATACAGTTCCACAATACGGAGTGAGTCAGTAACACTGCGCCATTGCACTTATTCTGGCCAAACAGCATAAAGATTGTGCATTTATATCAGAAGTGTTGGAATATCAGTCGTGTTGGAAGTTACCCAAGGCTCCCTAATATATGCCACATGACCAAAAAAATCCGGCCAAACAGCAAAAAGATTGTGCATTTATATCAGTAGTGTTGGCAGTTACCCAAAGCTCCTTAATAGAGGCCACATGACCAAAAAGTCTGGCTGTAAAACAAGCCATAGAAAGGCTTCAAACACATCTTTCATACATCATCCCACACTTCAAAAAGTAATCTGATTTCCACTTGTACCTCACAGGCACGTGGAATCCATGGCCTAATGGAAATACTGTGCCTTCGCAAATTGAATTTGAGCCACAGTTTGGCACCCATCTTGCAGTTGTCTCCCAGTCGTCAGAACCTAGTACACAGTTGCTGATAGCTTATCCTAATTATCCTAATCCACTGCCTCGGGGCCTTTTAAAAGAGAAGTCTTGAGATGATATAACATTTCTAGATGTTACATTATTGTACACACTTCTAGTTTCCTGCAACAACGCTCCTGTCCTATTGTCCCTAACTACCACTCTCCCATCACGAACTGGTACATACTGCTGCCTCAAATTCTGCTGCAAGCCATTTTGTTGAAATGCATACTCCATCCCTCGGGGATCTCTGTTTCCTGAACTCGCAAAGGAGCCAGATCTGTTTGAATAAGAATTTCCTCTATCATAATCCCTATCTGTAGTAGGCCCATTCAAGACTGATGCCCTGGTTACAGTGCTTGAAGAATCTCCTCCATGAATATCTGACACAGTCATTGTCCGTAAATGGGAGTTCTGAGATTCTCTATTTGGAGGTGCCTCTACATCCAGTACTCCATCGTAGGAAAGCAGACATGCAATAGCAAAAACTGATTCTCCAAGGATAGGTGGCAAAATCTTGCGAGGATATTTGACCTGACAGGCATTGAATCAGTGAGATCTACCAAGCATTTTGGATACATTTCTGAAGCTCAACCTATTGTCATTAGCAAACATTCCAAGTGCACAAACTTACAATCCTACCAAGAAAAAATGCCCATGTAATGATATGCATGAGGAATGGTGTCATTAATTAAAAATAAGGAATGCCTACCAATTCATAGAAAAAATACAAAACCAAGAAAGCATACATTGAATGAAGCATGAGGAATGGTGTCATTAATTAAAAATAAGGAATGGCTACCAATGCATAGAAAAAATACAAAACCAAGAAAGCGTAGTTTGAATGAAGCATGAGGAATGCAGTCATTAATTAAAAATAAGGAATGGCTACCAATGCATAGAAAAATTACAAAACCAAGAAAGCATACTTTGAATGACACATGAGGAACACTGTCATTGATTAAGGATAAGGAGAGGCTACCAATGCATAGAAAAAATACAAAACCAAGAAAGCATACTTTGAATGCAGCTGCTGCTGAAAGTCTCTCCCTTAAGCAATAAAGTTGAGCTGCATTCAATGATGTTGCTTCAAATCTAATCCACCGATCTACAACTATAGAAACTGCCTTGTCTGGTGAAGACATAACTTTTTGCTGTTGCTTTTCAGAAGGATCTGGTTTAAGAATCTCATCTTCTTCCTCGCTATCAGAGGTATCATCATTTTCATCATCCATTTCTTCATCAGGATCAAGCGGAGCAACCACCATTTCTGTAGCAAGTAATAGTAGTGGATAGGGCTTGACTAGGGTACAGTTTTTAATGGACATCGATGCCTCACCGCGGGTTACCTCATCAAACACAAGCAAAGGCCTGTTCAAGAATTCCTTTCTCTGTGAATTCAAATTGTAATGTACCAACCTAAAATTTGCAGAATGGGGATGAATACGTACTTTTTCACCCCTGGCAGTCTGCACTACTGCTTTCTGACCACTAGGAAGAGGTGGCAACAAGATTCCTACCATTGGATACAAACCAGCTAATAGAACTGCACGTAGAATACCCGGATGCTGAGCATTCAAGCTGCAGGAATGTAGATCCTCTGAGACTAATCCCTTCTGAGTAAGCTCATTCCACAACTGCTTACGCATACCATCCAACATAACCATGGTTCCATGAGAAACAAAATACTTTGCACAGAATGCAGCGTGCTGTCCCTTTGTCTTTGCTTGTCTCCACTGATCAAATGCTGCAACTACTGCCAAATGATCACTGTAGCCACCATAGCATGACGTGAACTCCATCTTTGCTGCAAAGGCTCGTCTTTTTTCATGTGGTGCCATTGGTAAAACAAAAGGCTCTCTGTAGCCTGCCGCACAGGCTATTGTCAAAGCAGGATCAAGGCAGTTCAATAATATTGCAAATAAAAGCATCTTGCTTGTTGAGGGATGAAGTGGTAAGGAACCCAGCTGCTTTCCTAGTTCTGTAAGATTTTCTTTACGGGTTAAAGCCCCTATATCTTGGAGCAATGTGATAGCATTACGAACAGCAAGTTCTACTGGTGCATCAATTGCTTTGTAAATGAATTCACTTATATTACAATCAGGATCTAGTATCTTCACCTGAATCATTTAAAAAGGAAGTCACTCATCTATAAGCATATTTCAAATTTTATTCTGAATTGAGCCTAAAAAAATATCTTAGCAAAATGAAAGCATTCATGTCTGGAAAAGTGAAAGCATCTCCAGTTACCTGCAAACAGAGCTCCTCAAGTGGAGTTCGTTTAATTTCAGGGACCTGATAGTCAGGCAAAGCTGCAGCACGGACTTTGGAGAAGAGATGATAACAGGTTCCTGGTTGGCAACGACCAGCACGTCCTTCTCGCTGCTTAGCACTTGCCTTAGATATCCAAGTTGTCTGAAGCGTGGAGACATTACTATAAGGGTCATAACTTTTCTCTTTCATGCGCCCACTGTCAATAACAAAAGTGATATCATCAATAGTTATTGCAGTTTCAGAAATATTTGTGGAGAGGACAATCTTACGAACACCTGGTGGTGGACGTTTGAACACTTTTTTCTGCTCAGCAGAGGGAACCATGGAGTGAAGAGGTAGTATTAGATACTTTGAATTATCTTTAAATATAGGAGAATCTCGTAAGCGATCTCTACAGCGAGATATTTCCTCCCATCCTGGTAAAAATACCAGTACAGCTCCTTGCTCAGATTCAGAATTGGCCATATTAGAGCTCTTGCATATTTTTTTTAACAACTTTTCAATAAGTTTAACATCAACCTCATCCATATCAACAGTGACCATATAGCTCTTAAGCAATTGTTCTTCTTCAGCTGCTGACTGCACCTGCAATTGGGCCTTCTCTCCGATTTGTTTCATGATAGGCTCTGCAGCTTCATCTTGATGCTCTCTCTGAGCCCATTCTAAGGCCATACTCCCATCTTGTGCCTGTAAAAAACAATCGGCACCATACGAGAGCAGTAGTGAAACATCATCCACTCTGCCTTTGCCAGCAGCCACCATTAGTGGTGTAGCTCCAGTCAAAGAATGTTGATAATTACAGAGTTCAGGGCTTGGATTCCCTGCAATTATGTCCATCAGCAAATCAAAATCATTCTCTAGCCAGGCAAGAGTGATAGCCTCATCCATAGCACCTGCGTCTTCCTGAGTCAGTGATGAGGCCTTGCAACTTGCCAAATTTTGACTGTTATGATCATTTAACTGTTTCTCATCCATCCCAGACTCTACAAGGGCAAGTACATCCTCCAAATAATATGTATGGACCTAAAAAGCCAAAAGATAATTTCAAGTTTATAATGTTGCGTGTGTAGGATAATGCAATTTATCCCAATGACATAGAATCATGATGCTTTGCAAGAATCAACATATAATAGAATGAAAGACTTACCGGGTAAGTGAACCCAGGGACGTTAATGACAGGACAACCATTGAAATACTTCGAAAACAATTCGGCATCAAGAGTGGCGCTCATTAATATCTATTCAAATAGAAGATATTAATAAATTTTAATTTTTTGTTTACTTGCCAATGTAACAAATAGAATGTCAATAGAAGACAAAGATATAGGAAAACTAAATAGAAGACAAAGATGCAGTAAATAGAAGCCAACCAGGCGCAAATCTGGCCGAGAAGGAAGCAAATCTCTGTATCAGAAATAAACAACAAATTAGGAATAGTAACTTCAACAAATTAAACAAATTAAAAATTTACAAATGCAACTAGTAATGCTTTACCTTAGTATAATCAACATAAAATCGGCATAGCGATCCCGTTCGTGGATTTCATCCTGTACCACAGATATTAAAACCATCCACATAAGATTCCTACAAGCGCAGTTCTGCTGTCAAATAAAAAGACTAAATATAATAGTTAAACCCTTTGGTACACATGTTTTCCTTTCTGGAGGAACTAGTGTGGTTGGCAAAAAGCAACATTTTGACTTACAGGTTCTTTGCTCCGAACATTCATGTTCTTTCAGATCTTAGTCTGTGGTTGTTGGTTACATTATTTAGAGAGTTTTCTGGGTAAACCATCTCTATTTTAGTTCCATCAACATTTCGGACCAGACTAATGCAATCCCTCATCAAGACAGATATTTTGGTTTGATAAGAAAATAAAAATCATTATGTTGTTATTAATATGAAAGGCACTTTGAAAATTTTAAAAAGCAAACCAGGCCGACCTAGGTTATATGAATAAATTTAAGTTCATTTTATTTTAATTTAATTATTTAAAATATATTTCTAACAACCATTCTAATTAGACTACAACTAATATTCACAAAAAGAAAAGCACTGAGAATACAAAATAGAAGTTTCAAGAAATTTAAAAACAAATTATGGGAATATTTTTATTACAAGGAGAAATATTTAATTTAGGGGAAAGGTGAAGCCTTCTGATTAAGACTAAATAGAAAAGTTTAATCAAGGGAAATAGGTGAAAGCTTCTTTTGAATTAGCCCTCAATTTAAAGTTAATAATTAAGACTATAATTAGGTAGAATTAGGTTTGCTTTTAGAGATTTTATTTCAAGAAAGGGCTTATTTTACTTTATAATAATACTTTAACTAACTAATTTTAATTAGTTTATTAATTTAGTTCAAGATTCAATTAAATTCAATTTTGATCTTGGGAGTTCATCCCTATTTAAGCTGTTAGGATGTTTTATTATTTTGATACCTTCCCTAACTTTTTTTAGAATAAAGGTCAATTTTGTTGGACCTTAGCATCTTCAATGCAAATATGGTGCATTGTTTTGTGAATGAGTTGAACCAAGGCAGAAGTGCGATTACGATTATGATTAAGGTCAGATCTTTAATCTTAATTTATCTTAAATGACCTGTCTCATCAATGCAAGATTTGCCACAGTGACAAAAGTGTTAATTTTCAAGCATAAACAGAGATAGAAGATAACAGTAGTGTTCTTTGCCTCTTTAAATGATAAACAGAAACATAAGAATCATAGGAAGATCACTCATTCACAAAGACACAAATATTTATCCTAGGAAACCCTCAAGGGGAAGAAAAGTTAAACCCAGCAAACTTCTGTGATATATTGATCAGTCAAACAAGTACAATGAATTTACAAGGCAATAGAACTAAGTCTCTATTACAAAACTTCCCTCCTAGGTTACCGGATCCGTCTGGTCTGAACGCTGGATCCGCGGATCCATGTTTCAGATCCGGATCCGGATCCGGATCCGCCCAGAAACGGCCAGGATCCGCCACATCAACAGTTTGGCAACTGGAGGATACGGTTCCGTCGAAAATGAAACGGATCCGAAAATTTTGAAACGTATTTCACGAACTGGAGACGGATCCCGAGACAGTCGACCCCACAAATCGTGCGGTTCCAAGCAAACGACATCGTTTTACGTGTTTTTAGGTTTTTGGTAACTGGTTAGGTTTTTAGCGTGTTTTTGAGTTATAAAATCGCGCGGTTCCCACTCCTTATCAACACAGTGACCTCGCACTCAGTTTAAAGTTTACTGTTTAACCTTTGTCGGGCGCACTCACACTCACCAGGCATCGGGGTCGCTGCAGCACGCAGCTGTCGGGCAAGCGGGGTCGGGGTCGCGGTCGCAGCAGTGGAGGTCGGGTTCGCGCATGCAGCAGTGGAGGTCGGGTTCAGTCACGGAGTCACGGAGCAGTCACGGTCGCGGCAGCTCGGGCAGCTGGGGTCACAGAGCAGTCACGGTCGCGGCAGCACAGACCAGTCGGGTCACGGGGGTCACGGGCTGCGCAGAAACGGGGGTCACGGGCTGCAGCAGAAACGGTAAGTGTAGTTTAAGTGTTTAAGTTTTAATTTAAATTTTAATTTAGGTGTAGTGTAGTAACAGTTAAATAGTTTTAATTTAAATTTTAGTGTAGTGTAGTTTAAAACGTAATTTAAAACGTATTAAAAATTTAACATAATTTAAAACGTATGTTAGAAATTAAAACTTAAACTTAGTTTAAGGTGTAGTTTACGGTTTAAGTTTTAGTTTAAGTGTAGTTTAAGTTTTAATTTTAATTTTAATTTTATTTTTAAATCTATGTAGTTTAAGTTTTAATTTTAATTTTAATTTTAATTTTAATTTTATTTTTAAATCTATTAATTTTAATTTTAATTTTCATGTCCAAATTTTATTTTTAAATCTATTAATTTTAATTTTAATTTTCATGAGACTAATTAAAGCTCTTATTCTCATGTCCAAATTCTTATTCTAGCCTTTTCTGATTCCATTTCCTTTGTGTGCACAAAATCTTGCAATTTGGTTGATCTACAACTGAAAACTTATCTTCTGGTATGTTGAAGTCTTCRGCAGCTTTCTAGATAGATCTGCAACCTAACCTTGCAGTTTAGCCTTGACTTGCTCAGCTTGATTGGCTGGTAACCTAACAATACAGGGATTTCAGAGACCCACAACTTAATAGTGTAGTTCTCACAACTTTCTTGTATTGCAACTTATTCTAAGATGTAACTTTTCTAACTTG
>JZKD02S1640616.1:112054-124567 GCA_000966675.3 Picea glauca | reverse complement strand
TATCTCCAAATTATAAAGGTGTATATTTTATTTTAAAATTCTCCAATAACATGAGATAATAATGAATAGTTGATAGAGTTCAAAGAAAATAAGGTTAAAGAAAATAAATAATGAGTCCACGAAGGAAGAGGACATGGACATTTTTGTTGGTGTTGGGTTTACAACCCAACAACAAATACACTCAAACATATATCAAGTAAAGGACATTAAGAGTTTATACTTAAGAAACCACCAAAGGGGAAATTCCATTCAATCAATCCATCCCGTGTTTTTTTTTTATTGTACAATTGGTCCCTTGCATAGCTTTAGGTGATCATAACAATCATACCATAATTAGATATTTAGTTCAACCATATGCATCATTGTTTTCCATAATATCTCAAAAAATCTCTCCATTGATCTTCATCCATAATTTCTCACCTCGTCTTACTTCTTATTTTGTACATGTGCATTTAAGCTTAGTCTACTACATTCCATTTATGCAACCACATACTTTAAACATTTATATTCACAAATATGAGTTGTTCTTTTATACTCTCTAATAAATATTTGTGATTCAATCATCTTCTCTCTCTTTCATTAGTCATTTGCATTGATGCAATCTTCGTCTTCTTTTTCTATGTTTGCCATCTTAGATATTTTTTATTCTTCATCTTCATCCTATGTCTTTTTCAATCTTCATCTTTAGTCTTCTTTATTCTTCATCTTCTTTTATTAGGATTTTGTACATGCAAAATTTAAACATCATGATTATAAAACTTAATATAAAAAAGTCACCATCCATTCATTGGAATACATGGGTTGCCACTCACTATGTCCTTGAATTCTCCAAGAAATGTTTTTTTTATCACAAACGTTCATACTTGTATCTTTTACTCCCCTTGCATCACTATCTACTTGTTTTTTTTAGATTACCCAACCATTGTTTTTTTGAAGTGATTTCAACTTACCACAAATAATTCATTACACTAAGTGGTTTTTGTCTGATCTCGATCTTTCATTTATCATGACAAATGGATTTTCGTTTACCACAAATCATCGACAATCAAATTATGGGAGTACATTTTCCTTATCATATCATACATCCATCATCATTTGTTTCAGGTACATACAATTTCAAACACATTTTAATTTGAGGCTAATCTAGCCTTTATACAAACATAGAATCATGACCATATTCCTTTTGGTCATTAAAAATTACATTATCAATGAGAATCATCCAACCTTGTAGGGGTTTCATTTTTTAAGGATTCGCTTCAGTTACTTTTGCATTTTAATTATTGACACGATATTATTTTCACTACTTATTTACCTTGCTTGTATTGGTTCATTCTTTTTTTCTTCTTTTGTTGCTTCATGTTTCTTGGATTGCCACTGCCATTTTTGTTTGTGCTCAAGTTTATGTGTCTATTCTTTCATCTTCTTTTGCTTTCTCTTTGTGTATTCTTCTGTCTTCCAACATCTTATTTCACTTCTCTCGTTTTTCTTCTTTCATTTTCAAATTATGCCTCTTACAATTTATCATAAATCTGTCTTTTGTTTCTTTTGTCTTCTTTTTGTTTGTTTGTTTCATCAATTTGTTTTTCATCACACTTGCAATCTTCTTCATACCCCTTAATTATCTGCATCAAAAAATATGTTTTTTGTTGGACGGATATGACAATAACTCAATTGATGTACCAATGTCATAATTTAATTTGACTTAAGATTTTAATGACTTTGACTCAAATTGACTTTGATTTAGACTACTTACATCAACAAACTTTCAACCTTCCATTTTGATGACTTGATATCAATAAACTCTTAACAATTTTCTTAACTTAACTTTGGATAAATAATTTGCATCTTTAAACTCAACTCACACTTCCACAATTTTTCCATGAAAATTTTGCCTTGAATTCATTTGACATAAAGGTCTTTGCATTCATTTGGCACTTACATTTTTCGAGGATCTTTGGACTAAGAGATGCACCCTTTAGAATTATCTTTGACTTGGTTACCAATTACATGGATCCTTACTGCAGACCAAAACACCATTGACATTGACTTTGATGATGAAAAATAAGATTTTTACAGGTTTTTTATAACATTTAGTGTTTGGTGTTGGTTAGTTGTTTTATGAAATGGTTTTTTTTGCGGGAATTTGGCAATATAAATTTACATGAATCGCTATGTTTTGTTGTTTAAAATTCATTTCTGAATGTAGAAATGGATTCAGTGTGCTGAAAAACTCTCAGAGTTCTTGGATTTTACAGAAATAATCACTTAAATCTGCAAATCCAACAATTTCTCACCAAATTTCGAACAAATATCCCCAAAAAAAATCTTCATTTTGTAGAATCTTTAAATGTTTTATCTAAATTGACTCTTAGCAATGATCGTTTAAAAAAAAAAATCATCAAGACCATTGCGAAACTACTAAATCACTCAAAAACACAAAAAAATACCTTTATTCTATGACCGTTGTGCTTTACTTTTGATGGGCTTGATTTGCACGTGAAGTACATTGAGCTGCTTCTTTGACTTCGAACTAGTGAACACTGCGGCTTCATGCATAGGGGATGCTTTTCTTCTTGATTCATAAGCAAGATTTGCACACATTGATAAGTGATCTGGTTCTTTTTAACAAGCAATTTGTATCTACTCTTTGCCAGAGAATTTGGGGAATCATTAATCTCTTGAAAATTCTATGCTTCATATTTGCATCATTTCTTCCTTTTTAGGACCAATGGACTATGGAGTGGCGCCTCCTGTGACTCGAACCCAAAACCCCACCGACATCCACAAGGCCTATGTGTGTTTAGATTGCCATAATGATATGCTTCACGTGGTTAGTATGATTAGGTTGATTTCCCTTTGACAGTGCAACAACTTGAGGTTGCGTTCTCCAACACCGAGGCAGATTTGTTTAATTTGAGTAGGAGAACTCCATTGATTCTTTGAAACATGGTTCTGTGAATACATCTATTGATCAAATCGCCATGAAATTGTTGTGATTTGGGATCGATCTCATCATACGCTCGTCTCAAAAAATGGCCTTGCATGTTCCAACCTTGCTAAAAGCTTTGAATTCACCATTGCCACTGCTCCTACTACAAAGAATCATTAGAGAGGATTGTAACTCTTTATGAGTTGTACAACCAATTTTATTCTAAATCACAATAGTTATCCATTTGATCCACTTATTCAACAACAGGTCACTCGTATTGCTCTCCACCGTGGCATTCACATCCTTTCCAATCTAAAGTTCACTAACACCATAAGGTCTCATTTTTTAACAGAAAACTCAAATGCATGACAACGTTCCACCATTAACTAGGCTCAGAAATTAATGTATTGCACAGATCATCAGGGAACATTTAGACAAATCTTTTACCAACACAACAATACACATACTCAACAATACACATACTCAAGGAAAAAATCAACGATCGAAGAAAACATTACCAAGAAAAAACCTCTGAAGATTGAGATGTTGGTCTGCATACCACCAATAACCAGTGCCCTCTTACGGCCACCTTCATTCATGGTAGCTATCAACTTAGATATCAACCATCCAATTTTTCTTCAAATCTAGCGATATAGCTAGATTGTTCATCATTGAAGTGAATTATCCAAGGCATCCACTAAAGCTCTCATACCAAACGTTGGTAATTTATGATTCACAACATACAAAACATTCAAACACATAAGCAAGGTACACTAGGAGTTTACACTTAACAAACTCCTGAAGGGGAAATTCCATTCAATTTATCAATTCTCATGTGTGTTTTTATTGTACAATTGGTCCCTTTATATAGCTTTAAGAGGCTATAAAAACTATGTTTAGCTCAACCAGATGCATAATTATCTCCTATAATATATCTTTATGAATCTCTCCATTGATCTTAGTACATAACTTCTTTCTTGTCCTCATTCCTAGTTGTGTGCATGGACATTTAAGGTTAGTCTACTACATTACATTTATTCAACTACATATTTTAGACATTTATATTCACAAGAAAGAGTTATTTCTTCAATCAGGTTGCAAATGGTTTATGTTATAAATGAGTTTCAATAGAGCTTAGGAGGATATCTCTACCTGTGTTGTGTGTTGCATACACAAAAAAGGTTACTCAAAATATGTACCAAGAGAGCACAACCCCACCTATAAATGTGACATAGTTGCACCCTTGAAGGGGAGAATATAACATACAACATGCATAAGCATACTTAGTACCAAGGCATATGCTCTTAGTCCACACGCGTCCAGACTCAAATGAGAAAATTAATAACAAACATAAATTTAAGAATGGAAAGTATAAAATCAAGCCAAAAATACCCACAATTATGTTACACAAGAAAAAATAATGTTAATCGCAGAAGATGTAGGTGACCCGTAGTTGTTAAAATATGCAATGAGAGAACACAATAAGATTGGTGGAAAAGGTTTTAGCCATCTCAACAATATATTCATGATAATGATATCACCATATAGTACATGGATGTCACCACCTCTAGATGTAGATATGCTTGCATTGACAACTCATCAGTGGATAAGAATAACACCTCATCAAGGGTAAGGATGAGAACTCATAAAGAGGTGATCCATGACTTTGTAATTGTCTAGGGACTCATAGGCTAACAATCCCCCCCCTATCATAAGTTTGGATAATTATACCAATAAGGCAACATAAACTAGTACATGTACTAGTATCATCTCAATCTTCAATATGAAACTCATGAGCTAAACCTTGATGAAGGTTTGTCTAAAAAATTGTCAAATTTGGATGTTGCGAATTTGGAAAATCCCACTGTTTGAACATGTGAGTTTCAATATCTGTAATTTGTTCATTGATGTGAACTCCAATATCTAATGAGAGAGAATTATGATAAATGAATAAGATTTAAGTCTGACCCTTCCTGAAAAGGTCTGACAACCCAATCAAATGTCAGGCAACAAGAATAGGTCTAAGGACCATCTAGGTGAACAAAATATCCATGGTATTGCTATCAGAAAATGACACATAAATAATGTCAATCAACATTCCAATCATCAATTTATCACAAGTGATGAAATCTTTGCAACTCCGTGGTTGGTGTTATTGTCAAAACTTGAAGTTTCACAATCATAATCAATATTCCCCCCTTTGTCAACTAAAAGGTGAGAAGTATATCGAAGGTATCCAAGCTTGAGATTTGGTGTCTTCTTTTATTCAATAGCTCTTTCATCATTGTATCTAGTGGTTTTGGTTGACCACTAAACATTTTACTCGATATCATGTATCTAATGTTTTGGTTGACCACTAAACATTACTTATTCAATGTACTCCCCCAAAAGGTGCAAAAGAGTTTCATTTTGTTTCATTTGTGTACCCCCCCACCCCCTCTTTAAGGTGCAAGGGAGTACCATTTTGAAGTCATGGACTCAATTTTCAATTTTTTTTGAATTGGGTCCCAATCATGTCAGAAATTATCATCTATAACAATTGATTGAAATCCATATGCTTTTGTAAATTCTTCATGCTAATATGTCTTTACCTGTGTCTGAACTTGACGATAAGGAATATGCAAAATCGTGGATTCCAAACATGAATTAAATAATATTAGTCATAAAATCAAGCCATGGAGACCCATAGTTGTTAAAATGTGCAATGAGACATAACACAAGAATATTGATGAACAATGTCTTAGCCATCTCAACAATATATTCATCATAATGATATCAATATATAGTATACAAATGTAACCACCTCTATATCTAGATATGCTTAGCATACTAACATCTCATCAATGGATAAGAATAACACCTCATCAAGGATAAGGTTGAGAAATCACAAAGAGGTGATCCAAGACTTTGTGATTATCTAGGGACTGATAGGCCAACAATTCCCCCCCTCGATCATAAGTCTGAATAGTTATATAAAAAAGGAAACAAAAACTAGAGCATGAACTAGAGTATCATCTCAATCTTCAATACAAAACTATTGAACTGAATCACGATGAATATTTGCCTTAAAAACTTCCTAATCCCACTGTTTGAACATGTGAGTTCCAATATCTGTAATTTGTTCATTGATGTGAATTCCAATATTAGATGAGAATGAATTATAAGAAATGAATCAACTTTAAGTTTGACTCTTCCCTCAAAACATCTAACAACTCAATGAAATACCAAGCAACAATAATAGGTCTAATAACCATCTCGGTGAAAAATATGTCTACAATATTGCTCTTAGAAAATGACACATAAATAGTGTCAATCAACATCCCAATCATCAATTCATTACAAATGATGAAATATTTGCAACTCCTTGTTGTTGTTGTTGTTGTTTAAACTTTAAGTTCTATAATGTTTTCAACTCCTTGCTTTTCTTCTTCTTATTCTTGTTATATTTACCCCTTTGTAGTTGGAAGTTGAGAAGCTTGAGCTTTGGAATATTTTTTTCTTCAATATCTCTTTCATCACTATATCTAGTGGTTTTGGTTGATCACTAACCATTTTCATTTGTTCAATGTACCCCCCCTTTAAGATGCAAGAGAGTTCCATTTTGTTTCATTTTTGTACTTCCTACCTTAAGGTGCGAGGGATTACCATTTTCATTTTATTTGTGTACTTTCCCCCCTTAAGGTGCAACGGAGTATCATTTTGAAATCATGGACTCAATTTTCAAATTTTTTGAATTGGGCCCCAATCATACAAAAAATTATCATATGTAACAATTGATTGAAAGCCATATTCCTTTTGTAATTTCTTCATGCAAATATGGCTTTACCTGTTTCTAAAGTCAACAATAAGGCTTATGCAAAATATTGACTTCTAAATACTGTTGATGTTTTGGTAGCTGTGAGAGGTATTTTCCTTCTAGAAAACCTTTCTTAGAATAGAAGAAGATTCCATAAGTCCAAGGAATATCATTGAATAGTGGAATAACACCCCAGAAGAGAAGTCAACCCACAGAAAAAGAATAAAATGAAATTTGAATCTCCAAAGAAGATGTTGGCCCAACTAAAGTGACTTGATGACTATAAATAAAGAAGATGTCTTGCTCATTTGTAAACACACTCACTCACTCTCTCACTCAAGAAGGAAGTGCAAGACTGAGGCAAGGAAGAAGACACAATACTGTGACATCTGAGGTTCTTGGTTATTCTTAGTGGTAGCTTTCTTTTGCGTTCCATCTCCGGGAAGAGGTGCATTGTTATTGTATGGTGTTGTTGCTGCAACTGTCTGGTTTACTAGCACTATATTGTGTGCTAGTCTTGTGATAGGGTTTCTTCATTTTTTGTTTCTCTTGAGAGATGGTTCATGGTTGGATTATTTTGGACGAAATCTATCTAAGAAAGGTTTGTTGGGTTTTCCCCCCATTTGGGGTTTTCCCAGGATAAGCTCTTGTGTTCTCTTGTTCTTGTTTATGCTTCTTATATTTCAGTACATGATATTATTGTTAAAGAAAAATAAGATCTAAGAACACTCGTAACTCTACTGCTATTAAATTAAAGAAAATCTAACATGGTATCAGAGCTCGTTACCTTCAAAACAATTTAACCACTAGAAGGAAGATCGTTTGTAGCAGTACCTTGCCGTTGCATAGTAATATTTTGTCAAGCTCGTTGATTACTAGTTCCAAGGTGTTGGGACTAATTTCACCACAAAGAAGTTGGCCCTACCCTAGTGCATCCCCTGCAACACTCTGGTTGCAGTTTCATGAAGTTCAAAAATTTGAAATTTCTCAGATCTAGGGTTTCTATCGACAAAAATGACTACCAGCATGAGAGTTGAAAATATACTTGATGGAGCAAATAAATTTGTATCCAGAAAGCATAAGGTACTCCTCATTATAGAAGAGAATGATTTATTAGATCATGTCAAGCAGGTGCTTCTAGAACTAGAAGAAGAAGAAGCCAAAGTAAAATTCAGGAATAATGAAGTCAAGGCCAAGAAGATCTTGACAGACTTGATCAAGGATCATCTGATACTGAATTTATCATAACTAAAGACACAGAAGGGAATGTTTGATTACCTAACCAGACTTTATGAAAGCAAGAATACCAGTTGAAAGCTTACTCTAAGGCATCAACGCAAAAACATGACGATGAACAAGTCAAAAATAGTCTCCAATTATTTCATGAGAATCTCGCAGATCAAGGACCAATTAGCAGATATTGGGGACCCAATGGATGACGCTGAACTTGTGACTACTACACTCAATGGATTTCCTTCCTCTTGGGACCCATTCGTTCAAGGGATTTGTGCAAGAAGCAAATTTCCCAAGTTTGACAAGTTATGGTCAGATTCTACCCAAGAAGAATCCAGACTAATATCCAAATCGCTGAAGACGAATGATGAAGAAAATCAAGATCTTGTTGCTCATGTGAAGAAAAGGAAAGAAAGGGGAGAAGTTGGTCCAAATAAAACCAAAAGACCAAGTTATAAGAAGGATACATCAAAAGTCATATGCTACAACTGCAAGAAGATGGGACATTATGCCACTCAATGTCCTCATAGAAATGAAAAATGAAAGAGGAAACATCATGCACATGCATCAAATACATAAGAGCACACATCCCAGAAGAAGTCAAAGGAGTCAAAGAATGAAGAATTTGCATTTTTTTTAGAATTCAAAGGTACTATCACTCAAGGAAGTGATACTTGGCTTGTAGATAGCGGTGCTTCCAAGCACATGACCGGATTCAAAATTTCCCTTACGAATCTAACATAAAAGAGCTCATCCCTTCAAGTGGATCTTGGGGATGATTCCATACACACATTCAAAGGAGTTGGAGAAACCTCCTTTCAACTTGACTTAGGTAACCCTATTTCAATTAAATATGTTTTGTTTGTACAAGGCTTGAAGAAGAATATTCTTTCTATTTCTCCTTTAGAAAATAAAGGTTTTAGGGTAGCTTTTGTGGATTTCCAAGTTCTTCTATGGCCCAAGAATTCAAGCATAGATGAAGCTACCTTGATTGGTTTCCGAGAAGGAGGATTGTATAAATTGAAGGGACACCAAGAACAAGCCCTTCCACATAACAATGTTAGCTCTAGTGAGCTATGGCACCGAAGACTTTCTCACATAAATTATATAGCACTACCAGTATTGAGGAAGATGGTTACAGGTCTACTCGACATTCAGGTAGAACATGATGGAGTATGCAAAGGTTGCACACTTGAAAAGAATGTCAAGGGAAGATTTACTAGTAGTGATAGAAGGTCCAAGGGGATCTTGGACATCATACACTTTGATGTACGTGGAAAGATGACAGTGCCATCCTTAGGAAACTTTTTATCCTATGTATTATTCATCGATGAATACTCATGAAAGACATGGATATACTTCTCGAAAGAGAAATATGAAGTCTTCAACAAGTTTAAGAATTCAATACTTTAGTTGAGAATCTCTCTGGAAGGAAGATTAAAATATTGATATCTGATAATGGAGGTGAGTACACCTCAAATTAGTTCAAAGAATTTTGCAAAGAAGCAATAATTAAGAGGGAACTCACAACTCCCTACAACCCCCACCAGAATGGGGTTGCAGAGAGAAAGAACAGATCCATTGTAGAAGCAACTAAATCAATGATCCATGACCAGGGCTTACCCATGCACTTATGGGCAGAAGCATCTAGTACAACCATGTATGTCCAAAATAGAATTCCTCACAAGATATTGGGGAACAAAACACCTGAAGAAGTGTTCACTGAAAATAAACTAGAAGTTAGCCACTTGAGGATATTTGGTTGTCCAGTGGATGTTCCAAAGGAAAAGAGAACGAAATTGGAGCCTCTAGGAAAGAAGGGAACCTTTGTTGGATATAGTGAGACTTCGAAGGCTTACAAAATATACATCCCTAGACATAGATATATTGAGATTAGTCGGGATGTGACATTTGATGAAGATGAAGCCTTCAAAAGATCAATGGAGTCTCACATGGAGGAGGACTGATAGGAGCAGGAGGCTCCAAGGGATGTAGTCATGGTTGAATCTACTCCAGAGGAACCCATTTCAAAAGTTCAGAATGAGATAGTAGAGTCAAAGAGACCTGTAGATCCACCCAAAGAAGTTGCAGTCACCAAGAAGAGATCAGCTTGGCTCCGGAACACTTTGCAGGAAGATGAATGACATGAAACTCCTAAAGGCTCTTCCAGAGAGAACAAGAGATCACACAAGTTTTCCAACTATGTGGCGTTGATGAGTAAACTTATTGATTCAAAACCTTCCACCTTTGAAGATGTTTCTAAGAAACAAGTATGGAAGGATTCCATGATGGAGGAGTACCAGTCCATCATGAAGAATGATGCATGAGAAGTGGTTCTTAGACCAGAAGCGAAGTCAATAGTGACTTCCAAATGGATCTACAAGATCAAACATGCTGCAGACGACAACATAGAGAAGTACAAACCAAGATTTGTGGTTAGAGAGTTCTCCCAGAAAGAGGGAGAAGACTGTGATGAGATGTTTTCTCCAGTAGCAAAGTACACTTCCATCATATGGATTATTGTGAGTGCTTCCACGATGGGATGGAAATTACACCAGATGGATGTCAAGATTGCTTTCTTGAATGGTGTAATTGAGGAAGAAGTGTACATAGAGCAGCCACACGGGTTTGTGATTCATGGGAAAGAATCCCATGTGTGCAAACTAAAGAAGGATTTGTACGAACTAAAGTAGGCACCTAGGGCATGGTATGCTAGGATAGATAACTACCAGATGAGATTGGGGTTTACTAAGAGTGATGAAAATCCTAACCTTTACTACAAGGTTGAGAATGGTTTCCCGTTGATCTTGGTCCTATATGTGGATGACCTGTTTATAATAGGAGATGAGAAGCTCATAGATGGGTGAAAGAGGGAGCTCACTTCAGAGTTCGATATGAAGGATCTAGGTCTAATGCATTATTTCTTGGGATTGGAGGTGTGGTAGAGACCAGATGAGATTTTCCTTAGCCAAGAAAAATATACTATTGAGATCCTGTAGAGATTCAGGATGATGGACTACAAGTACACAACCACACTTATGATGACAAATATGAAGCTCTTGAGTGATTCATTTTCATATTTGGAAGATCCCATGATGTACAGACAATTGATCGGATCCTTGATGTACCTGGTTAACACCAGGCCGAACATATGTTTTGCAGTGAACACTTTGAGTCAGTACATGGTTGAGCCTAGACATGTACATTGGATAACATCAAAACATGTGTCAAGGTACCTACATGGTACAATTAGATATGGATTGATATATGTCTTGGTTAGAGATGTGAAGTTGTAGGGATATATAGACTTTGACGAGGCAGGGAGTGCAGTGGAACAGAAAAACACATCTGGATGATGCTTCCGTTTGTGATCAGGCATGATCTCATGGTTAAGAAGGAATCAAATGTCAATGGCACTCAGTATAGCAGAGACATCGTATATTACAACCAGTGTCGCAAGTTAGGAAGAAGTGTGGCTTTGGAAGTTGCTTGCATGGTTATTTGATCTAGAGTTGGAGCCAACTTTGATACATTGTGATAATCAAAGTTGTGTGAAGATTTCAGAGAATCTTGTCTTTCATGACAAGTCAAATCATATAGAGATAAAATACCACTACATCCGAGACATTGTGAAAAGAGGAGATGTGGATCTCTGGTACATATCCACAGATGAGTAGACAATGTACATTCTCACCAAGCCTCTGTCTAGAATGAAGTATGAGTACTTCAGAGACAAGATTGGCGTGATGCATAATGCCCACCCTTGTTGAGAGGGAGGTGTGGTGTTTCTCCTCCATCTGGCTAACCCCTTTGGCCAAGGGTTTCCTAGATCAGTCATGTGAGGTGATTGAGGGAGTAATACACAGTTGAGTACATAGCCTTGCCTATGCCATGTGAGGCGGCTAGGTGCGAATGGGTCTATGGTCATAATCTTTTCTATGCCATGCGAGGTGGCTGGGTGTGAATAAGACTACTGGGAGAGGAGAAACATCACAACATAGTCGTGGAGACTATGGCAGTAGCTGTGTACTATTGGACAACATGCTAGTGGATGTGTGATATTAGTTGATTACTATGTAGTCGTGAGACTATGGTAATGGTTGTGTACCACTGGATAACATGCTAGTAGTTGTGTGATACTAGTTGATTGCTACGAATTCGTGATACTATGGAAGTGGTTGTGTACCACTGGATAACATGCTAGTAGTTGTGTGCTACTTAGTCGTGAGACTATGACAATAGTTGTGTACTACTGTGGAAACAATTGTGTAGAATTGGATAGCATTGTAGTAGTTGTGTGTTACTAGTTGATTGCTATGTAGTCGTGGAGACTACTAGACTTCTTGGAAGTAGCTATGTGCTTTTGGTTGATTGCAACATAGTCATGGAGACTGTGGCGAACGATTTGAGCTATTGATGGCATGGTAGTAGTTGTGTGCTACTAGTTGATTGCAGAGTAGTCAGTGGACTGCTAGATGAAGACATCATGGAAAGATACCTCCCTAGCTAAGAGGGAGTGTTGATAACAAAGTTACCAACTTAATGAGAATTGTGA
>JZKD02S1640616.1:78690-95194 GCA_000966675.3 Picea glauca | reverse complement strand
CAAGGCCAAACCGGTAGTGATGGAGGCTGGTACTGCTGGCAGGACAAATCTGGCTGAGAAGAAGAAGATGGGTCCTCCAGGACCATGCTCAAGTCGCTCCTTCTCTCGTACTCCACGTCTAGGACCATGTGGGCCTCAAGACATGATCTCCTAGTTATCCCTAGATATCGGGGATAACAGTTCCAATCTGATTATTTTTATAGGTATGCATTATTATTATTATTATTACTGGAGGAATCGACAACTGCGTCGGTATCGTACTCACGTCACACGGGGTCGATTCCAACCGCTACCACTATAACCTCCAAATGCCTACATATGGCCCTTCCGCAGACACGACTAAATTGGGGGGAATTGAACTCAAAACCTCATAGAAATTCATTTTTACAACACTTGCCAATTGAGCTGCCCCCGAGGGCTGGTATGCATTGTTATTAGTCTTCATGGTTAAGTATCATTTAATGTGGATGGTCCTCTAATGGGTCCATCTCAAATCATGAGATATTTATAGTTGAAATGTAGGTCTAAATTGCTTATATGCATGCCATATTACTGTTGGTTTGTGTCTACACATTAACACACTTGCTTCCATAGATGTGATTGAACAATCTCAAGGCAAAGTTGTGAGAGAGTTTTGACACCTAAAATTTAAATTATTCCTGTAAAAGTGAATGTTTAAACTTATTACTGAGGATATACAATTTACAGCCCATGTTGAATTTCAACTAACTCATAAAAGGTAATAAAGGTTTACTTGGGAGAAAATTTTGACAATTTGTCATAAAGTCATTTTGTAATGGTTTTACTGCTATTATGATACTCTAAACCTTCCTACATTATAACATGTTGTCATTTTCTTATGTATTGAAATGTTAACTTATAGGTGCCAAGTTACTGTGGAGGTTTAGTTACTAATATTATGTATATGTGTCCTTGGTCTCCTCTCAAAGGAATGTTGAGAAAAGGCATGGAAATTGGGAAATGTGTCACCAGCTATATGCCATCTCGCAATGGTTGAGGTCAATTTGAATAAGCACTATTGTGAGAACCCAATTAATGTTGTATCCTATCAATAATTAACTTCCTCAAGTTAAGTTATTTTTGTAGTTGGAGAAGATAGTTACAACTAGTTATGCTATTTGGGATTCAATGTAGTGTTATTTTGTTGTATGTGAGACATATAGGTTGAGACATGTGGCTCAATATGGTTTTTGGAAATTTGATGTTTCATCTTCAATCTAATTGTTAGATTCTTACTTTATTTATAGTTAGACAAGCACGATATGTTTTTGGTTCATTAAGGAAATAAAGCTAATGATATTCACATTGATTAACATAGTATTGATAATTCCATAGAAAATATAAGAACCAACAAGTAACTAAAAAACCAAGGGATCGAGAATCCTTGGAGATTTGTGGCATGGGATAGGAAAGGAAAAATATACTTGTGTATGTGACCAAAATTCGCATAACCTATAATGCTTATAAAACAAACACATCATTGAAAATGAATTAAGAAAATTTGAGCAACATATTTGCTTCTGCTTATTCAAATCTGATTTCAATTCTAGTCGCAATAAGAAAGATGAATTGATTTTTTTTTAGCTCTTTGTACATACTCTTCTTATACACAGTCCTACTCTAAGTAAACATGCTTTATTTAATACAAGTATTTTCTCAAAATAAAGTTAAAAGAAAATTCCACAAATCAATGCACCTATTACCTTTTTCTACTAATATCTATTTCCAACATTGTAGGTTTATAGGTATCAACTTCTTGAAAAGATGTCTTCTATGGAACTCAAAATTCAAGAAGCCAAGGAATAAAAAGTATATTTTTCATTCTATAAACAAAAGGAAGAATTAGACCATTGATGCTTCAAATGTATTCCATAAGTTCACGATGTTATTTTTTATTTTTCTCTCTTTGCTTTGTCATTTTGCCTTTATAACTTGCCCAAGATGCATTTTTTGGTGACGATGTGGGATCTACATTGGTAGCCATCCAAATTTTAGTATAATCATACTTTATAGTCAACCATGTTAATTCCACGCACATTATTTTATCTATGAAAGATATTAGATTCTGCACTTATTTGTTCCATATCGAAATTCCACAATATAGGAGTTTTATTATAGATTTTTTATCTGGAATTATTTTCGGCATGAAACGAGAGCGAAGATATAATAAATAAATGTACAGAGATATCTCAGATATCCAATATTACAACAGAAATGTATCAAAGATGCAACCATACACATAGATATATAGTAATACACAATTTTCTATTAATGAGCGAAAATGTACAAAGACTGTAAAATACAGAGTGAAAGACTCGCTAGAATGGTGGCAGCTTATCTCTGAGAAGAGATGTGATGGCTAATCGCATCCATGAGAAGATGATTTTACAATGAGGCTCCAAAGGCTTTTTTATCATAAAGAAAATCCAAAACCCTAACCCCAGAAGATGAAAAGCCAACAGTTTTGTGGACCCCGTTTTGGGTAGTTTGGTGTATCAACTTCCCAGGGGAGTAACTTTGGCATACGATCTCCATTTGGGGCGCATGATAGCTCATTGGAAAGGTATCGTAAATGAGATTCATTTTGGGGGATCAATTAGAGCCTTCGACTATCATTGAGAAGATCGATCCTGAAAAACCTTCATTTAGACCCCCAAAATGGCCTTGGAAGTTAAAAACTGCTAAAAATAGTAAATTACCAAAATTGCCATAAAATTGTTTTGAGCTAGTTGGAAGAGGTGGGTGGCCACCGATATACACCTGGATCAATACTCCCTCCTTAGGAAGCAATGGTCTCCATTGCATTGAGTACCCGAGCGAGAGGGAAAAGAGTTTGTTGAATCTGCATCTTGATGAGTTGCTTGCCTTGTTGGAGAAGTTGTGTTGCTTAGCTTTTTGAAGGTTGTCACGAACATGTGGTTGGAAAGGTTGGAAATTTTTAACTAGTCTGGCTACATGAGATGTATGTCTGTAGAAGGAATCTTTGAGCTTTTTTACAGTCTTTTCGACTTGCTTCTGTTGGATAAAAGGTGCTTGGGCCAAGGCTGTAGTGGTTGCAGTATCCTTATGTTCCCTTTTGAACAGATTGTGAAGAGGCTAAATTTTGTGGTATGAGATACTACCTTGCGGCAATGTTTAGGTGGGAAAATAGTCGGAACCACCTCTGGTATCCTATAGAGATGACCCCCCAGAGTAACAATGACACTATGGGTTCGAGACTCATAGATAGTGTAGCGCTTCCACAAATATGGTTGGCCCAATAAAAAATCACAGACATCCAACGTGGAAACATCACATAATACCTCATCCTTGAAGGGTTGGATGTCGTATGACAATCAACATTGTTGGATGACACAAAGATTTTGTCCCTAGCGAAGCCAACCAATGTTGTATGGTTGTGGGTGTGGTGTTGTCGACAATCCCAACTATTTGATGACCTATGCTGAGATGAGGTTCTTCTGGCTTCCACTATCAACAATAAAATGCAGCAGGGTCCCCTTCACCCCCATTTGTGAATGAAAAAGGTGCTCCCTCTCTTCAGGATCTGTTGGCTCTTTTGGTTGAATTGTTTCGGTCGCGATAATAAAAGTGGGGTATGCGTCGATGATCTGTCTTCTTTCAGTATTTTCTGAATCAGATTTTGAATCAGGGTTTGGCTCCTTATCTTTGATTTCGGCCACCAATGACTGTTTTGAGCAAAATTCATTGGTGTTGTGCTAGGGAATTTTGTGGAAATCGCACCATTTTCCAGTGTCCTTCTTCGTCTTCTCATGACCCTTCTTTTCCTGTGGCTTGGACTGGTTTTCGGGAGATTGTTTGTTAGGGTTGCCTTTATCATACTTTGGTTGTTGCGGATTTGTAGACCCAAAATCCCGTTTATTCTAGTGCTTAAATTTATGCTCGATTTTAACAACATATCGATAAGCAACACTGAGTGATGAGATGTCCAGAAAATCCATTTCAGTTTGGATGTATCTTTGTAAAGCCCCACAGTATTTCAGAACCAAATGTCGTTCAGAGTCTTTGATACCCAACTTGGTGCGCAAGGTATGGAAGGTATTGGTGAACCCTGAAACTTCTTGGCCCCTCTCTTTTTGCAATGTTGTCCATCTCATACACTGCTCCTCGTAGTTTCCAACAAGGTAATATTGTTCCTTTACCGCGTCCACAAAAAAATCCCAAGTGGGATCAACCCCATATATTCCAGACTCTTATGTGGAACTTTTCTCCCAGTAAGTTTCCCACCAATATTTGACACGGGGGAGAGCTTTAAGGAGTGTGAAGGTGATTTTTTCCCTATCGAAAAAATGGTGAACATAGAAATAACCTTGTAATAGATTTAATCATTTGTCTGGGGCATCTGCATATATTTGACCTTCAAATACGAGAATATCAAAATTAACATGTACCTTGAAAGGATAGGTTCTTCCAAAGTGGTTGTTTGATGAAGATGTGTCTGTTGCTATCGACATACGTTGAAGGATGTGGGAAAAATTATCCATCATTTCGTCTCTCTGTCCCGTGAGAGCTTGCTCAAGCAATAGATTGATAGAATCATCTGCTCCATTGTTTTTATTTTCTTCCACCATGGAGGGTTTAATGGGTGTGTGAGAGAGATTGTCTTCAAGAGAGACAAGGTCGAGACCCAACTTTCTATACTTGGACCTCGTCGGGGACATGCACTGAAAAATGATCAAGAGCAGCCTGCTCTGATACCACTGATCCAAATTATTTTCGGCACGAAATGAGAGCGAAGATATAATAAATAAATGTACAAGGATATCTCGTATATCCAATATTATAACAGAAATGTATAAGAGATGCAACCATAAACATAGATATACAATAATACACAATTTTCTATTAATGAGAAAAAATGTAAAAAGACTGTAAAATACAGAGTGAAAGACTCGCTAGAATGGTGGCAGCTTATCTCTGAGAAGAGATGTGACGGCTACTCACATCCATGAGAAGATGATTTTACAATGGGGCTCCAAAGGCATTTTTATCATGAAGAAAATCCAAAACCCTAGCCCCAGAAGATGAAAAGCCAACAATTTTGTGGACCCCGTTTTGGGTAGTTTGGTGTATCAATTTCTTGGGGGCGTAACTTTGGCATACGATCTCAGTTTGGGGTGCACAATATCTCGTTGGAAAGGTATCATAGAGGAGATTCATTTTGGGGTCTCAATCAAAGCCTTTAGTTATCATTGAGAAGCTCGATCATGAAAAACCTTCATTTAGGCCCTCAAAATGGCCCCAGAAGTTAAAAACTACTAAAAATAGTAAATTACCAAATTTGCCAGAAAATTGTTTTGAGCCAGTTACAAGAAGTGGGTGGCCATTGATATCCACCTGGATCAATCCTCCCTCTTTAGGAAGAAATTTTCTCCATTACATTGAGTGCCCGAGGGGAGAGAGAAAAGAGTTTGTTGAATATGCATCTTGATGAGTTGCTTGCCTTGTTGGAGAAGTTGTGTTGCTTATCTTTTTGAATGTTGTCATGAACCTGCGGCTAGAAGGGTTGGAACTTTTTAACCAGTCTGGATCCGTGAGATGTCTGTTTGCAGAAGGAATATTTGAGCTTTGTTGTAGTCTTTTCGACCTTCTTATGTTGGATAAAAGGTGCTTGGGCCAAGGCTGTAGTGGTTGCAGTATCCTTCTGTTTACCTTCTGAACAGATTGTGAAGAGTTTGAATTTTGTAGTATGAGATACTACCTTGCGATACTGTTTAGGTGGGACAATGGTCAGAACCACATCTGGTATCCTGTAGAGATGACCCCCCAGAGTAAAAATTACACTACGGGGTCGAGACTCATAGATAGCATGGCGCTTCCACACATATGGCTGGCCCAAGAGAACATCGCAGACATCCAGCAGGGCAACATCACATAATACCTCATCCTTGAAGGGATGGATGTCATATGACAATCAAGACTGTTGGTTGACACAAAGATATTGTCCTTGGCGAATCCACCTGATGTTGTATGGTTGTGAGTGTGGTGTTGTCGACAATCCCAATTGTTTGACGACCTCTGCTAAGATGAGGTTCTTCTGGCTTCCGCTATCAACAATAAAATGTTGTGGGATCCCTTCACCCACATCTGTGAATGAAAAAAGTACTCCCCCTCTTCAAGATCTATTGGTTCTTCTGGTTGAATTGTTGTGGTTGCGACAATAGAAGTGGGGTCTGTGTCGATGATCTATCTTCTGTCAGTATTTTCTGAATCAGATTCTGAATCAGGGTTCGGCTCCTTACCTTTGATTTCAGCCACCAATGATTGTTTTGAGCGACATTCATCATTGTTGTGCTAGGGGATTTTGTAGAAATCGCACCATTTTCCGGTGTCCTTCTTCATCTTCTCGTGACCCTTCTTTTCCTATGACTTGGACTGGTTTTCGAGAGACTGTTTGTTAGGGCCATATTTATCATACTTTAGTTGTTGCGGATTTGCAGACCCGAAATCCCATTTGTTCTGGTGCTTAAATTTATGCTCGATTTTAACAACATATCGATAAGCAACACCGAGTGATGAGATGTCCAAAAAATCCATTTCAGTTTGGATGTATCTATGTAGAGCCCCATGGTATTTCAGAACCAAATGTCGTTCGGAGTCTTTGATACCCAACTTTGTGTGCAATGTATGGAAGGTATTGGTGAACTCTAGAACTGCTTGGCCCCTCTCTTGCCGCAGTGTGGTCCATCTGATATACTACTCCTCATAGTTTCCAACAGGGTAATATTGTTCATTTACTGCGTCCACAAAAAAATCCCAAGTGGGATCGACCCCATATATTCCAGAATCTTCTGTGGAAATTTTCTCCCAGTAAGTTTCCCACCAATGTTTGACATGGGGGAGAGATTTAACGAGTGCGAAGGTGATTTTTTCCCTGTCAAAAAAATGGTGAACAAATAAATAACCTTCTAACAAATTTAACCATTTTTCTAGGGCATCTGCATCTATCTGACCTTCAAATACAAGAATATCAAAATTTACTTGTAACTTGAAAGGATATGTGCTTCCAAATTCCTTGTTTGATGAAGATGTGTCTGCTTCTATCGATAGACGTTCAAGGATATGGAAAAAATTCTCCATCAGTTTGTCCCTCTGTCGCGTGAGAGCTTGCTCAAGCAACAGATTGATAGAACTGTCTGCTCTGTCGTTTTTCTTTTCTTCTGACATGGAGGGTTTCTTGGGAGTGATAGAGAAATTGTATTCAAGAGAGACAAGATCGAGACCCAACTTGCTATACTCATACCTCATCGGGGAAATGCACTGAAAAACGATCAAGAGCAACTTGCTCTAATACCACTGATCCAGATTATTTTCGACACCAAATGAGAGCGAAGATATAATAGAGAAATACATATATATCTCATATATCCAATATTATAACATAAATGTATAAGATATGCAACCATAAGAACATATGTACAGTAATACACAATTTTCTATTAATGAGTGAAAATGTAGAAAGAATTTAAAATACAGAGTGAAAGACTCGCTAGAATGGTGGCAACTTATCTCTGAGAAGAGATGTGATGGCTACTCGCATCCATGAGAAGATGATTTTATAATGAGGCTCCAAAGGCATTTTTATCATAAATAAAATCCAAAACCCTAACCCCAGAAGATGAAAATCCAACAGTTTTGTGGGCCCCGTTTTGGGTAGTTTGGTGTATCAACTTCCAAGGGCGTAACTTTGGCATACGATCTCCGTTTAGGGCACACGATAGATCGTTGGAAAGGTATTGAAGAGGAGATTCATTTTGGGGGATAAATCAAAGCATTTAGCTATCATTAAGAAACTCGATCCTGAAAAACCTTCATTTAGGCCCTCAAAATAGCCTCAGAAGTTTAAAACTACTAAAAATAGTAAATTACCAAAATTGCCAGAAAATTGTTTTTAGCCAGTTGGAAGAGGTGGGTGGCCACCGATATCCACTTGGATCAATCCTCCCTCATTAGGAAGCAATGGTCTCCATTGCATTGAGTGCCTGGGGGAGAGGTAAACGAGTTTGTTGAATCTGCATCTTGATGAGATGCTTGCCTTGTTGGAGAAGTTGTGTTGCTTATCTTTTTGAAGGTTTTCACGAACCTGTGGCTGGAAGGGTTGCAAATTTTTAACCAGTCTGACTACATGAGATGTTTGTCTACAGAAGGAATCTTTGATCTTTGTTGTAGTCTTATCGGCCTCCTTCTGTTGGATAAAAGGTGCTTGGGCCAAGGCTGTAGTGGTTGCAATATCCTTTTGTTCACCTTTTGAACATATTGTGAAGAGGCTAAATTTTGTCGTATGAGATACTACATTGCAACAATGTTTAGGTGGGACAATAGTCGAAACCACCTCTGGTATCCTATAGAGATGACCCCCCAGAGTAAAAATGACACTACGGGGTCGAAACTCATAGAAAGCATGGTGCTTCCACATATATGGCTGGCCCAAGAGAACATCACAGACATCCAGAGGGGCAACATCACATAATACCTCATCCTTGAAGGGATGGATGTCATATGACAATCGACATTGTTGGCTGACACAAAGATCTTGTCCATGGCAAAGCCACCCAATGTTTTATGGTTGAGGGTGTGGTGTTGTCAACAATCCCAATTGTTTGACGACCTCTGCTAAGATGAGGTTCTCCTGGCTTCTGCTATCAACAATAAAATGCAGCGGGGAACCCTTCACCCACATATGTGAATGAAAAAGGCATTCCCCCTCTTCAGGATCTTTTGGTTCTTCTGGTTGAATTTCTGCAGTCGCGAAAATAGAAGTGGGGTCTGCATTAATGCTCTGTCTTTTGTCAGTATTTTCTGAATCAAATTCTGAATCAGGGTTCGACTCCTTATCTTTGATTTCTTCCACCAATGACTATTTTGAGCAACATTCATTGGTGTTGTGCTAGAGGATTTTGTGGAAATCGCACCATTTTATGGTGTCCTTCTTTGTCTTCCCATGATCCTTCTTTTCCTGTGGCTTGGACTGGTTTTCGGGAGACTGTTTGTTAGGGCCTTCTTTATCATAATTTGGTTGTTGTGGATTTGCAGACCCGAACTCTCGTTTGTTCTAGTGCTTAAATTTCTGCTCGATTTTAACAACATATCGATAAGCAACACCGAGTGATGAGATGTCCAGAAAATCCATTTCAGTTTGGATGTATCTGTGTAGAGCCCCATGGTATTTCAAAACCAAATGTCGTTCGGAGTCTTTGATACCCAACTTGGTGTGCAAGGTATAGAAAGTATTGGTGAAATTCGGAACTACTTGGCCCCTCTCTTGCCACAGTGTAGTCCATCTCATATACTACTCCTCATAGTTGCCAACAAGGCAATATTGTTCCTTTACTACGTCTACAAAAAACTCCCAAGTGGGATCGAACCCATATATTCCATACTCTTTTGTGGAAATTTTCTCCCAATAATTTTCCCACCAATGTTTGACATGGGAGAGAGATTTAAGGAGTGTGAAGGTGATCTTTTCCCTGTCGGAAAAATGGTGAACCGAGAAATAACCTTCTAATAGATTTAACCATTTGTCTAGGGCATCTGCATCTAGTTGACCTTCAAATATGGGAATATCAAAATTAACCTATACCTTGAAAGAAGAGGTGATTCCAAAGTGGTTGTTTGATGATGTGCATGTTTCTATCGACAGACGTTGAAGGATGTGGGAAAAATTATCCATTATTTCATCCCTCTGTCGCGTGAGAGCTTGCTTAAGCAACAGATTGACAGAATCATCTGCTCCATTGTTTTTCTTTCCTTCCACCATGGAGGGTTTATTGGGCATGCAAGAGCGATTGTATTCAAGAGAGACAAGCTCGAGACCCAACTTTCTATACTCGGACCTAGTCAAAGACATGCACTGAAAAACGATTAAGAGCAGCCTGCTCTGATACCACTGATCCAGGTTATTTTTAGCATGAAATGAGAGCGCATATATAATAAATAAATGTATAGAGATATCTCAGATATCCAATATTATAACATAAATGTATTAGATATGCAACCATAAACACATATACAATAATACACAATTTTCTATTATTGAGCGAAAATGTAAAAAGACTGTAAAACATAGAGTGAAAGACTCACTAGAATGGTGGCAGCTTATCTCTGAGAAGAGATGTGACGGCTACTCACATCCATGAGAAGATGATTTTACAATGAGGCTCCAAAGGCCTTTTTATCATAAATAAAATCCAAAACCCTAACCCTGGACGATGAAAAGCCAACAGTTTTGTGGACCCTGTTTTGGGTAGTTTGTTGTATCAACTTCCCGAGGGCGTAACTTTGGCATACGATCTCTGTTTGGGGCACATGATAGTTCGTTGGAAAGGTATTGTAGAGGAGATTAATTTTGGGTGTTCAATTAGAGCCTTTGACTATGATTGAGAAGATAGATCCTGAAAAACCTTCGTTTATTCCCTCAAAATGGCCCATAAGTTAAAAACTGCTAAAAATAGTAAATTACCAAATTTTCCAGAAAATTGTTTTGACCAGTTGGAAGAGGTGGGTGGCCACCGATATCCAAATAGATCAATCCTACCTCCTTAGGAATCAATGGTCACCATTGTGTTGATTTCCCATGGGAGAGGGAAAAGAGTTTGTTGAATCTGCATCTTGATGAACTGCTTGCCTTGTTGGAGAAGTTGCGTTGCTTAGATTTTTGAAGGTTGTCATGAACCTATGGCCAGAAGGGTTGGAACTTTTTAACCAGTATGGCTACATGATATTCCTGTCTGCATAAGGAATCTTTGAGCTTTATTGTTGTCTTTTCAACCTGATTCTGTTGGATAAAATTTGCTTGGGCCAAGGATGTAGTGGTTGCAATATCCTTCTGTTCACCTTTTGAACAGATTGTGAAGAGGTTAAATTTTGTAGTATGAGATACTACCTTGCGACATGATTTAGGTGGGACATTAGTCGAAACCACCTCTGGTATCCTATAGAGATGACCCCCCAGAGTAAGAATGACACTACGGGGTCGAGACTCATAGATAGCATGGCGCTTCCACATATATGGCTGGCCCAAGAGAACATCACAGACATCCAGCAGGGCAACATCACATAATACCTCATCATTGAAGGGATGGATGTCGTATGACAGTCGACACTGTTGGTTGACACAAAGATCTTGTCCCCGACGAAGCCACTCAATGTTGTATGGTTGTGGGTGTGGTGTTGTCGACAATCCCAACTGTTTGACGACCTCTATTGAGATGAGGTTCTTCTGGATTCCGCTATCAACAATAAAATGCAACGATGTCCCCTTCACCCACATCTGTGAATGAAAAAGGAGCTCCCCCTCTTCAAGATCTGTTGGTTCTTCTGGTTGAATTGTTGCGGTCACAACAATAGAAGTGGGGTCTGCATCGATGATATGTCTTCTCTTAGTATTTTCTGAATCAGATTTTGAATCAGGGTTCGACTCATTATCTTTGATTTCGGCCACTAATGACTATTTTGAGTGACATTCATCGGTGTTTTTCTAGGGGATTTTGTGGAAATCGCACCATTTTCTGGTGTCCTTCTTCATCTTCCCGTGACCCTTCTTTTCCTGTTGGGGTGATTGGTTTTCGTTAGATTGTTTATTATGTTTGTCTTTATCATACTTTGGTTGTTGCGAATTTTCAGACCTGAAATCCCATTTGTTCTGGTGCTTAAATTTCTGCTCGATTTTAACAGCATATCGATAAGCAACATCGAGTGATGAGATGTCCAGAAAATCCATTTTGGTTTGGATGTATTTATGTAGAAACCCACGGTATTTCATAACCAAATGTCGTTCGGAGTCTTTGATACTCATCTTGGTGCACAAGGTATGGAAGGTATTGGTGAACTCCATAACTTCTTGGCCCCTCTCTTTCCACAATGTGGTTCATATCATATATTTCTCCTCGTAATTTCCAACAGGGTAATATTGTTCCTTTATTGCATCCACAAAAAAATCTCAAGTGGGATCGACCCCATATATTCCAAAATCTTCTGTGGAACTTTGCTCTCAGTAATTTTCCCACCAATGTTTGACATGGGGGAGATATTTAAGGAGTGTGAAAGTGATCTTTTCCCTGTCAGAAAAATGGTGAACAAAGAAATAACTTATAATAGATTTAACCATTTGTCTAGGGCATCTACATCTATCTGACCTTCAAATACGGGAATATCAAAATTAACTTGTACCTTGAAAGGAGAGGTGCTTCCTGTTAGAATATAATGGATGTGCTCGTTTAACCATAGACTATATAGCAATATTATCACCCAACCATAGGCCGAAGCCACCCCTGAGCACCTTGACCTTGATAGAGAAAGATTCTGGAAGCAAACCCTAGGCTTAATAGCCAAACAAAGGTGGCGCACATCTCTCCAAGGATAGCGCACCAAGAAATAATAACAAAATATGATCAGAGATTCCAACCCAGAAAACCGAAAATACAGATTGCAAAACTGTTGGCAGCAGCTTCTCCCAGGACTTGCGCACAAACTGGCTAACTGCAGTGTGCACAAGTGTACTTCTGCAGTTCTGAGAAGTCTGGCCAAAATGAAGACTGGCCTCCTATATTTATATTGTTTCTGCCAGACTGCCTAGGCCGACTTCTCATTCTGGGTGCTAATTACTTAGTATATACAATTTCCTTTTAGCTGAATTCTTCTCTTGGAGGCTAATAACATAATACAAATCATTCTCTTGAGTTGAATTGTCTTTTAGGGTTTCTTCTTGCTTCCCGAAATATTCTATTCTCGTCAGGTTTACTCGTGTAGGTAAATACTTCCCGCAGCTACCATAATATCAACACTCCCTCCTAGCTAGGGAGGTATTGAAGGCAATGGTCTTGAGCACAAACATACCATTGAATAGGTAGCATCATAATAGTCATACAAACTATCTCATGATTAGATCACGACACCATCATCACTATCAGTGTCATCTGAAAACATCAACTACATCATCTCTCGAAACCATACTCCATCCGAGTAATCAAACATGATGCTGAATAAGTCACTCACTTCAAGGAGTGATACAAAATCCATTCTTCTAAACTGTGCATATGTCCTAGAAGAATAGATGTTCTAGACCATTTTCCATCTGGAGAATCTTTGTCCATCAATACTCTGATCATCCATCTAGTTGATAATCATTTTCAACACTACTGATAGTCTACAAGGAAATCAAAATAATGCCATTCAATAGAACACAATTGTGTCTATCCATAGTAGTACACAACTACAATCCAGTGGTACACTACCACACCAAGTAGCATACAAATACTTTATCAATGACATATAGTCACAATCAATAGAACACATCCACCACAATAGAATACATCTACTATCCAGAGACATACAGTCTCCATGGAAATCATATCATCTGATATCAACCTGCACAGAAACAATATCATGATATAAATGAGTCATTTGGGCGCCCATTCTTCCACTCACATCTATGAGATCTAGAAGAGCATCTTCCCTCAGATAGTAAAACATCAATGATGGGCTATCTGGACTATTCTTCTCAAGCAAGGAGGAATACCTGTCCTGATTTCTGAGCCTGGACCATTCACCTATCTAAGCCATTCCTCCGGCACTAAACAAAGTGCAACCTGGAGAGAATGAGTCTGCCCTAGGGAATGCCTATCCCTGATTGTTGAACCTGGACCATTCACCTATCTAGGCCATTCCTCCGGCACTAAAAAAAGTGCAACATAGAAAGAATGAATCTACCATAGGGAATGACTTTCTGGACCATTTCCTAAGGAAATGATTGTCCTGCAACAACCTCCAAAACAGACCATTCTTCGAAACTGCTCACAATTGTGAGCTTCAAAAGAACGACTGCCCGGTGAGGTAGACTAGTCTTCTTGACCACTACTGAGAGTGACTGTCAAGAAGAAATATTGTCCTAGACCATTCCCCCACAGTGGCCACAAGGGGAATTGTTGTCTATGGTACATCAACAATCCATCGAACCATTTTCATTATGAAAATGACCGTTCAATCTAGACCATTTTTTGAACTGGAAAATGCTTGTCCGTCATAAATATCAAAACACTTTCCGAACTAGAAAGGAACTGCTCATCCTAGACCATTTTTCGAACTGAAAAATGACTATCCATAAATCAATAACACATCAGTGCTCCCTCCCAACCTCAGAGTCATATCTTCCATTTTCAATAAGTAAGTTATCTCCATGAGCTCCAGTTTGTTTCTTGAGTATGCAAACACGTTCATCTTGGACAAAGGATTTACCAATAATCTACTTATCTGCTCATCTATGGAGATATATATTGGAGAACCACTTCACCTTTCTGGACCTCATCACAAATAATGTAATTCTTGATCTCAATGTACTTCGGTCTTCCTGGAACATTCGTTTTCTCTGAAGGCTTCATATAGCTCTGATCATTATAGTATATCATAGTTGGATTCATCTCTTTTGTTTCCTACTAGTAGTAGTTCACAACATCATAGCAAGGGTCAAACTGGAACATATCCAAGTAGTACTTCTTCTGCTATCATGAGAGTTTGTCATGGATTGGCAATCCATCATCCTGGAGTTCTGAGTAACCATTCTGATGCAATATCTTTGTTATAGAAATTTTTCACCATGCTTCTGTTGTGCATTGGAGATTCTCCACCAAGTTGTCTCCTTCTATCTGCATACAAGGGTCTCTTTATGGTATACCTCAAAGCCTTGAGGTTTCTCTACAAACGCTCTTTGTTCAATCATTCTAGAGAACATTCTTTGCATTCATCTGATGCAGAATCCAACCCATGGATATTACGAATGATATTATGGATCATGTAGAGGTATGTCTGGTTTACTAGAACAAGCAATCATCATAGTCTTCTCCCTCCATCTGGGAGAACCTCTAGTTCTGGATCTCACAATGCTTGCATTCATAAGTCTTCCATACACTGTTCTTCATCACAGCTTTCATTTCCTCTGCTTGATTTCTTTTAGTGAGTTCAGATCAAGCTGGTAGTCTTGTTATTCTCGATACAATGACTGTTTGTTCTATCTTTTCTTTGTCTCTTGGAATCTTCATGTTCTTCCTCGTGTTTCTCTTTATCTCTTGGGTCCATGGAGTTTTCTATAGATTCCATGCCCTAGAGATTCCAACTTATTCCTTTCATCATAGGATCATGGATTTGGATGGACAACCAGGGATACTTTAAGGCTTCTTTTCGAAGAAGAATTCTTCTAAATTCACACTGAACACGTTTTTATTTTCATGGTTGCTACCATGAATAGATACTTTATCATCTTCAATGGATAATATAATTCAGGATTAGCTCCCTCCTAATCCTTTCTTCATGCATGAATGCATTCTCTTCTTTTGGAAATATATATAATCGGCTCCCTCCATCTAACAGAGTCCACACTTCCGTCTGCATCCTTATTGCCTTCTGCAAAGTGTCACAGACCTTTTTCCAATTTCCTCTTGATTGATGACTTCTTTCTGTCTTTACTTATTCTAGGTTTCTTCAAGATTGATTTTGATTTCAACGTATCTTACATTTGTTACTTATGTAATAACTTTCACATGAATTGTTACCAGGGGTTGTTGATGTACTTCATCCTTTCATGTGTATTTCCTGACTTGTATTCATTGTGATAGCAATCCTTATCTTGTTTTTATTCCATAGGTATAGTTTCTCTTTGAACATACTATCTTATAAGGAATAGATATGCAAGATATGTACAAAAAACATGGTATGTACAAGAACTATGAAGAGTATTGTTACCTTGTCTTAGAAAAAGAAGTTTGTTTTGTCCTGCTTGTCTTTCTTTGAGGGTTCCCTTTCTTCGGCAACTGATGCTTTGTGTGTTTCCTTCCTTTTCTTTAGCTCGGGATAATGATTCTTGTAGTGACCATATTTTTGACAATTGAAGCATTGTATTTTTGACATATCTTTCTCTTGATTTGGTTTCTTCTTGGAGCCAAACTTCTTTTTATTCCTAATATTCTTGAACTTTGTTGTGAAGGCTTGATCATCGTATTTCTTTTGGGGTTTCTCTTTTTCACTGATCCTTGATTCTTCTTTTGCACAACAAGTCCAAAGTTCTTCAAATGTGGGATACTCCTTCCTTCTGTTCATGCTTATGGAAAATGCATCCCATGTCTTGGGAAGACCATTGAGTATTATATTTACCAGTTCCTTCTCTGAAATGATCTCTTCAATGGCTTGTAGTTGATATCTCAACTGAGAGATTATCACAAAGTATGATGTTATGTTGTCATCATCATTCATTTTCATGTCATGGAGCTCATTCTTCAGACTCATTACCTGTCCAATGTTTCTGATTGAGAAAAGGTTTATTATGGCATCATACATCTTATTAGATGAGTCAAGATGGGAGATGTTGTTAAGAACCAAATATCAATATAGCATAGAAAAACCTCAGAAAAAGTACTCAATGCCTTGAAAAAGAGATAATTTCAGATAATAAGCCTCTTCGAGGGGGAAACCTCCTTTT
>JZKD02S1640616.1:43062-58923 GCA_000966675.3 Picea glauca | reverse complement strand
ATATATCTTTGTTCTCTCTCTCTTTGTTGGTTTGTGCTTCTTAAACAGGGTCACCATCTCACAAATCCAAAGATGGAGAAACAAGGACGACACTAGCGAGGATCAAGCGTCATTTAAAAGGTATGTCACTTGTCCCTCTCTAAACTAGTTTATATGACAATGAAGTCTAAGGTGAAGTTTGTATTTTGTCTTGTTTTGTTCTAGCTTCCTGTGGAAGTTAGGGATATTAGTTTGTGTCTGCACTTACCAATTTTCCCGATAACAAAATTGGCGACCATACTGGGGATTACGACCTCTTTTAGTTTTTTGCTTCTTATTTTATTTTAGCCTACCTTCTTTTGATCAATTTAATTCTTTGATTTTGTGGGTGATCCATCTTGACTCCCTGGTCCTGAAGGTTCATTGAGAAATTTTGTCATTCTTCCCAATTTTATTTTTATTCAGAGATCGTCGCACTGTGTCCTATTTACATCCTATGATGATTCCTTGTTGTCGCACTCTACTTGTGCAGAGCAGGGTGACGACGTCACACTGTGCCTTTCTAACAGCCTACGACGATCCTAGATCGTCGCATTGTACCCCTCTACAGCATGCGACGATTCCTGTAGGAATTGTTGGGTGACAATTAATTTTCTTTTTTTTTGCCCAGGTTTGTCTTTATTGCCTGGGATGAACTTTTAGCATTGGTGAATGATTGGATTACATTTTTTAAGCCTAGATTTGATTGATTTTCAAATATTGAGAGTCTTCTTCATGAGCTTTGCAAGTTTTTGACTTCTTGTCACAAGGGTATAATCTCAAGACTTTGCTCTTGGGTGCTTGTTTGATAAGTAGTTCTTGATTTATTTTGAGTTTTGGATTGCTTTTAACTTTTGGATTGTTATTGATTAAGAAACATTTTTTGTTTGCATTCGAAAAAAGGTTTTCTTATCATTTCATTTTTTGTTGCATTGTGAGTTTGATTTGGGAATAGTGTTGAGAGTGCACTAGTCTTCTTAGACCATTCTTTCTTTTTGGGATTACGTCTCTGTTTTGATTTGAAAAGGAAAGAACTGAAGTTTATTCTTCTTTTTAGTAGTCTTTGTAAGAAATTTTTGCATTCATATATTTATTGAAAAGAGAAAATTGGAAAAGTTATTATTTGTGATTGTTTGGAATCTATATCATTCAAAGATTGATAAATTGTGCTTGGTAGCTTTTGTATTTTGGAAAAAAGAAACCTTCTCCCTATTGTAATTAGAGTTCATCGAATGAAACAATTTCATTTCATCTCTTCTTGCATCTTATTGGGTCAAGGTCAAATACATCATTAGTTTCACTTATGTTTCTCGTTTAAGTAAACAATAGTCTTTAAAATACAACGTAATTTTAAAATCTATTAGCAACTTTTATTTTCTAGAACTTTTATACACCAACATTAGCTAGGATAGCGCTTTGGAATATGTTGTAAGGCACATTCTCCAAAGCATCAAACACATAATAGTATCTTGTGACAGGGAGATTACAAATCCACTTGCTACATTTTTTCCTGGGAAGCCCTTCTAACACAAGGGTCAATCACGAGGTCGCATTAGGGCTGGCAGAGTTACTCACCTTGTTTTGTTGGTCTTAGTGTAGAGATTGCGCGTATTATTGGGGGTCACTTCAGAATAAAATCTTGTGGGGACCTTCTTGAGTTGATTTCGGGCTTAGATACCCTGCCCTTGTGCGTGGATTGAATTGTCGACTACTTCCCTAGGCATCATTGCCGTAATTGGTAACCTTAGTGGCCTATATTTTTATAGTATTTACACGAGGTGACTGTGGAGGGGAAAGTCTTCACGGTACCTGGAATCGACGTTGGCCAAACTCACTCGGGCTCCTTGGAGGGTATACACATGATTATGTGTGGGATATTGCACCAGGGTGTAAGTCCATTAAGAAGGTCATCAACGTAACTTTTCCACCCGCTTTATCCCAGCCCCTTCTTGTCTTGATTTCATGACATTGGATTCCATCACCAACTAGTGAATTCGAAATAAGAAGGTTTGTTTGCATGTCTGATATCTAGATTTTATTAGTGAGTGTTGTTTGTTTCTCTAGTTGGCCATAGCTTTCTTTCATTCTTTATTTGGTGTGGCCAACATCGGCCCTCGTTGTTCATGTAGGATGCAAGGGTTACCTCCGGAAGATCCAAAAGAATATACTCCTTTGCTTCCTAACTCACCAGAGGGTTCTCCTGAAGGAGCAGTCAATAAAAATGTAGCCTCTGAGATTGAAATTTCTACTCCAATGGAGGAATCCATACTTCCTGTAAATTTTTTATTGAGTGTTGTACGAGATCCACTTTTTCTCTGGATAAATTCATTGGGAGACTTTGTTGTTGAAGATTATACTAGAATACCTACTAGACCTCACACAGAGTCTGATGTAGATGATCCACCCTTTCAGAGTGAGTCGTTTAGAACTCTGGTTCATATTGTTGGAACTTTTAATCCTAGCTCTTATGGTCTTGTTGTTCTCTTTGGAGAACCTCTTTGGGACACGTTGTTTTTGAAAAACTAGGAATGAGTCATTTACATCAGAGGACCTCTAATCAACCTATGGCATGACATACACATGTGACTTCCACTACTTATACAGTACCCTTGGATCATTTTACTAGCATGACCAGTAATGTTATCACAGTCTCAGACCAATTGTTGGTTGGTTCTCATATAATTCTTCCTCTCCAGCTCGCTAGCTCTACCATGGTCTCACAAGCTACACCCGTTTCTGTCGGAAGTGCAGTAATCACTCAATCTCCTATTGGAACACCACTTCCGCTAAGACCAAATCCATCACTTCCACCTGGGTATCACGCTCTAAATACTTTTATTGCTAATCCTACTCAGAATCCATTTGAAGGGGATAATATTTTTGTTCCTTCTGGGTATAATGTTGCTAGTAGTTTTTTTCCTACACCTACCCAGGTTCTCTCCGGGGGGGATAGAATTCCTCCTCCACCTTCACTTGGAGGATCTAATCGTCTTGGCCTAAGTAGCTCCAATCAAATTAGAGGCACAAGTCATTTTGTTGCTTTTGGTTTTCAAATTCATGTTGGAGGTCAACCTCAAGTTGGGGGACCACCTCAAGTTGGGGGGAAACCTTAAGTTGGGGGTCATGATCCAGTGTATTGGAAATAAACCCCTGGGTTACAGTCTCAACCTTGGAATTTTCCTTTCCAAGGAAATCAACAACGTCCTGGGGGAAAACCTCCTCAAGTTAATTCTTTTGTACTCCCTAATCTCGGGAAACCATATCCAGGTTCTATGAATCCTACCTCGGGTCAAGATTTTCAATCTAATGCTCCTTTCCAATGAAGCTTACCCAATCAACCAACTCAAGTTGTCTATTTGACTCAAAACCCTCCACCACTGAATTTGACAAGACCCTCTAACCATCTATAGACTTCTTATGGTCCTACTGGTATACCTACGGGACTACCTCCTCAGAGTTACCAGTTTCCTCAAGTGAAGAAACAACTTTCATTTCTTGCTACTTTGGATTTACCCAATTTATCTAGGATTTTGAATGATCCTATATTGCATTCTCATTATTAGCCAGTCATACCTGCCAAGTTACCATCATGCATTCCTAAGTTTGGCGGTCGATCAAGAGAAGCCCCAAATAATCACGTCATGACTTTCCATCTTCGGTGTTCATCCAATTTCTTGATGGATGACTCCATTAGATTACGTATTTTCTAAGGAACTCTGATGGGTTCGGCAGCCAAATGGTATATTAAATTGCCATGAGGATTTTTCAATGATTTCAACACCTTAGCTATGGATTTCTTAACGCATTACTATTTACTGATACGATACGAGACAGGAACTGAAATTTTGAGTTAATTTAAACAATCCTCATCCACTCACATTTCCGATCATATTCACGAGTGGAGGAGGACAAGACTCTTACTCAAAGTTCCCCTTCCTGATCAACTATTGGTCGAGTGGTTTACCAAGTCACTCATTGGTCCTATAGCCCATGATGCTTCCATGGGTGGTGTCGTCACTGAAGAGAAGACGATTAGTCATGCTCAATACTTGGATCTCGTTTATTCACAAACGGGCACACTATATGACTTGATCCCTGATGCTCCTCACCCGTCTACAAATCCAACCCCAACACCTCCAGTAGCTTATCATGTTGTTGATGGCGTGATTGGCACTTTTCATGTTGAGAATCAATCTAAACAAGCCATTCACTCCAATCCCAATTCTACTAATACTAATGTACAAAATACTCCTCCCAGTAAAACCTTTGAGGTTAATTCGTTTCAATCTACACCTACCGGTAAAAATCAAAATAAAAAGAAAGGGAAGGGTAAGAATAAGGAGAACAAAAAAAATAATCAACAATCTGATAAACCCGAGACTCAGCTTTTTGATGACAAATAAAAGTGCAAAATTTGTTATCCTTTTCTTATCTGTGGTGAGGATCATTATACGAAATATTGTCCACGACGTGCTGAGGTTAATAAGTTCTTGCAAGGGACCGGGACACCTCCTACACCTATCGTTTTGTCACAACCTTTTCCTTCTCAGTAGCAGGCCCAATTGGTCATTCATGACCAACCTTCTCCCTCTACCACATCTTATTTACTTATGTGTAATGGTGACTCCAAGAAGAACAAAGTTACAGTCGCTACTCAAGCCAAATATTATTCTCCTTCGAAATAGAAAGTTGATGATTCACCACCTCCATTGGTTCAACCTCCTCCATCAACTTCACCTCCCAACAGTCCTCTTCATCTTGAATGACCGAGTCTAGATACAATTCTTCGTCCTCCTCCTAAAGGTGTTGTTCATAAGTCATCATTTAATCCTCACGCACGTGCTACTCAAAACTACAATATTGTAGAAGATCTTGCACAGGCACCTTCTGTGATGTCGGATCTCGAAATACTTCAAAGTTGTCCTACGCAACATAAGGCACTGTTAAAGGATATTGGTGGGATTGATCATATTGATACGAACTTGATAATATTTTACTTGGAAGATCATATTCCAAGGCTTCCTCCTCAATTAGTGTTTCAAATACAAGTTATTGTGGAAAATAAGAATATTTGTCGAACCGTTATTGACGAAGGGGCCTCGACTTGCGTCAATGGATTTTGAATCTATCTACTGTTGTTACTATGTCCCATGTTCCTGAACCAATACACAATGTTTTTTATGAAGGGAACTTGGGTAACATTTCACCCACCACCCCTTTAGATATTTCGATTAAACCCAGAGTCGTGGAAAATGTTCATATCGGTGCCTCATGTTCTGATGATGAGATCCGAATTTACAAATCTCTTTTCCAAGAATTTTGTGACATTTTTTCTTGGAGTTATGAAGAGATGCCGGGCATTGATCCATATATTTTTGTACATGAGATTAAGACTTAACCGAATGCTAACCCCGTTCGATAGAGACTTTGCCTAGTACATACACACAAAGTTGTTGCTATTAAACTCAAAGTTGAAAAACTTCTTAAAGTCGGTTTTGTCTATCCTGAGGATTTGATTGTTTGGTTGTCTCATCTTGTTTTGGCTACAAAGAAACAAGGCACGATCTGTGTTTGTGTAGATTATATGGATATCAACAAGGCTTGTCCCAAATACAATTACCCAACCCCTTTCGTTGACAGATCGTTGACAACTGGGCCGGGAGTGAAATCTTCTCTTTGACGGATGGATTCTTCTGCTATAATCAAATCAATATTTTACCTGCGGATCAACATAAGACTGCTTTTATCTGCCCTTGGGGAACCTTCACATACCAGAAACTACCTTTTGGTCTCAAGAATGTTGGTGTGAATTTTCAATGCGCTATGTCTTACGCTTTTCATTGCATTAAGCACATTGTACAACCTTACTTAGATGATTTACCGATGCATTGTGTGCGTCGTCAAGATCACCTGACACATTTACGGGCCATTTTCCTACGTTTTAGCTATTATCGCATACGATTGAATCCACATAAATACGTTTTTTATGTGGAGTCTGGACAACTTCTTGGTTTTATCGTTTCTACACATGGGATTAGGGTGGACCCTCTAAAGGTTGAAGCTATTCTCAATCTGCCTCCTCCTTCTACATTGTGCCAACTCCAAAGTTTGCAAGGGAAGGCAAAATTTTTACGTTGATTATCCCCAACTATGTTGAATTAACGAAAGGTTGTACTCGACTTCTTAAAAAGGGTCAAGATTTTGTATGGGACGACACTGCCAACAAAGCCTTTGAAGCTTTGAAACTTTCTTTAATCCGTACACCACTCTTATCTCCACCCGATTATAGTCGAGATTATTTATTATACTTAGTTTCTTTGGATTCTACCATCGCTATGGTCCTATTCCAAGAGGATGATTCGCATGATGAACATGTCATATACTATTTGAGTCGAAGTCTCACGACTACTAAAACCAAATATTTGCATGTGGATAAACTGGACTTGGCAGTTGTTCAAGTTGTTCAATGTTTTCATCATTATATCTTATACACAAAATGACATTCATTTTCGATTGCAACCCTATGCAACACATCCTTACTCGACAATTGTTGGGGGAGAAATACTCCAAATGGATAGTCATTATCTAGGAGTTTGATTTGGAATTTGAGCGTGCCAAATCAAATAAATCTTTGGTTTTTGTCAAATTGATATGTGACCTTCTCTCTACTGAGACAGAAACTGTTGCAGGGGATTCCTTTCCTGATGAGTCTCTCTTTATGATCATTTCTAATGACATATGGTATGGATACATTATCATTTATCTCCAAACCCAAACTTTCTGACCATATCTTTCTAGTGTGGATCGTCGTCATATTTGGTATCAAGACCATCAATACATTATCCTTGTTGATACCCTTTATCGTCGTGGTATTGATTCGATCTTTCGACGATGTCTAACCTATGATGAAGCTGAGAAAGATTTGAATGATTGTTATTCCAGAGCATGTGGCAGTCATATGTCTAGGTATGCCACTGCCCAAAAGATCTTACGAGTTGGTTACTTCTGGCCTTTAGTGTTTAAGGATTCCATTATTGTCGTCCAGAAATTCCATGCTTGTCAAACATATAATAATAAGATCCAATATGATTCTGCTCCTCTTTACCCTGTATTTTATGTTGTCCATTCGCTAAATGGGGCATTGACTTCATGACATGTAACCCTCACTCAACCGGGGGGTATGGATACATCATCATAGTCGTGGATTATTTCACTAAATGGGCCAAGGCGATGCCTACATTTGATAACACTGGGAAAACTGCAGCGTTATTCATATTCAATCATATCGTTACTAGATTTGGTGTCCCTCAAGCCATCGTCACTGACCATGGCAATCATTTTCGCAATTTCATGATGTCGAAAATTACCAATAAGTTGGGTCTTCGACATGAAAATTCAACACCTTACTATCCATAGGCCAATGGCCAGGTTGAAGAAATTAACAAATTTCTTACTACTATGCTTCGACGAATGATAGGAATTCACAAGTCAAGCTGGAACACGATGCTCTTCTCGGCATTATGGGCCTATTGGACATATGTTAAATCTGCCACAGGGTTCACACCTTTCCAGTTGGTATATGGTATTGAAGTTATTTTGTCGATTGAATGTGAAATCCCATCTTTGAAACTAGATGTCGAACTCCTCCCTAACACCTCAACTGAAGAGGAACGTCTCTTGTATTTGATGCAATTAGAAGAGACTCGTCATGATATTGCCTTAGTCATTGAAACTCAGAAGAAGTGTTTCAAAGATCAATATGACAAGCATTTCAAACCACGTGTTTTTTTCTGAGGGTGATTTTATTCTTCTTTACGAATAAGATTGTGACTTATTAGGGGCCGATAAATTTGAGTCTATGTGGCGTGGACCTTATATTGTGAAGCGATTGCTGGAAAAAAGGGCTTATGAGCTGGTAGATTACAATGGAATTCCTTTGAGTGAACCCAAAAATGGGCTTTACTTGAAGAAGTACTATGCTTAAATTATTTTTGCATGAGTGTTGTGTATTTTTAGTGTATCATACTCTAGTGTGTTTTTTTCGTTTTTTGGTTCCGCCTTTCAACTACTTACCTTTCATTGTGCTTGGTTTTCAGATGTCGGTGTCTTCACTACCCTATATCGGATTTTATAATGGTGTTAGTCGCAGTACTCAAAACCTAATGTCTGCTGCATGGGAAATCTATGCACCTACGGATGAGTTGATCAGTCTACACAGTGTTTTCCTTGATCGTGCAACTAATAATATCACAGAATACAATGCAGTTATAGAATTATTAACTGACACATTTCATTTGGCATCTTTCATATTATTGTATGACTCAATTCACAGTTAGTAGTGATGCAATTAAGTAACATTTATTCCATCTGAAGTCCTACATTGTTTCAGGTATTCTTAAGAATTCTCCTCTTGGAAAGACATTTTGATTATATCGAATATCAACATATTCCTAGATGTCTAAACACATTGACAGATGCATTGGCTAGTTATGTGTTAGACATGCATTTGAGACGTTTATAAATCCAAACACACATTTTGAAAAGACAAGTAAGTCAGTAGGAACTTTATATTAATAACAATAAAAGTCACAAAAAGTGTTTGTCCAAGGACCAAAATATCAAAAAATGAAGCTCATGGCTTCGTGTACAAGTAGATGCAGATACACCAACTGTATGGCGTTGATAGTGCCTAGGAAATTCGTACACTGTGGCATCAGGGATATTCATGGTTAATCCCTCTAGGTGTTGATCAATCGCCTCGAGATCTGTGGCGGCCACTCCTGCTACAACACCTCTCTCTCCTCACCTCTGAATGGGAGATTATCCCGGAGGATGATAAGGTGCCACATTTTCATTATTGAGAGCACTTGATTAGTCTTGGATAAATGACAAAAAAACATTTTATATAATTAAAATATCAAAAACATCATATAATGAAAATTTTCTTCTTACCTATGTCTCCCCACTGAGATCCCTCAAGAAGAGCTAAGTCAGGATCCCCACGGAAGTCTGTCCCGACGTATGCATATTCCTCCACCATGATTAGTTGATTTCTCAACCACTGGAAGAAAACTTCGCCATACTTGACGATAGGCACGCCACTATGACGAGACATCAAGTCCACCCATCTTTTCATCTGTGGATCTTGTGGAGCGAGTATGCCCCACTCCACCTATAAACGTAAGATGGGGACCCTCTCCAAGAAGAAGGACACCAAAATGGACCCGTAACCAAATTGTTTCAACCGACCATTTCGACACTTTGTCAGTTGCTTTAGACACCCTCGCACCAGTTGAAGACCCTAGGCTCCATGAACTTTATGGCGTATTGAAAGTGGATTTGCAAAGCCATGTGGGGAGTTGCACTCCCTTCCATCCAGGTAATGGTATAGATGATGTTCTGCAATTGTAAATCCCAAACATCTCTAATGGCCACCTTGCCACTATGTTTTTCCGTACCTAGCACACAATGGTGTGCAACATAGTAATACATGGGTTCTCCCCCAACCTTGCTTCCTAAGAGTGATACCCGAGAGCCTTGAAGAGATAACCCCATCAGAAAGTAAATGTCATCTATATCCAATGTGAGTGTATGCACACCCACATGAAACACATGTTCGTTTACATCCCACAAGTGGACTAGATACTCTAGCAATCTCAGTTGGGCTCTCATGCCCTGAATTTTTAAGAACTTGAGTAATCCACACTGTCGAAGTTCCATAACTGTGTCCAGGTCATTCCCAGCAAAATAGTATTCTTCCTCGTGCTCTCGTTCTCTCCACTCGAGCATTTTGACCAAGGAAAACTTTCCAAGTAACACAAAAAGAGGATTAGAATCATAAAAAATCAATTCTTGGAACTTTTCCTAACTCATTTTATTTTTTCAAAAATTGAGTTGTGGTCGTTGCAGGGATTTTCTTTCATGCAGAGCGACGTCACCACACCCTGGCTTTGAGCCCCCTCCGACGATTTCAAATTGTCACAGTTCACGATACTGTGGGCCTACGACGATCTGAAAGCGCAGGTACCCCCAAAAAACCGACCCAAACTCAACAATAAACCAATAAAAATAAAATTGTAAACCATGAAAAGATAAAGAGGCAAGAAATTACCTTTTTGACGGAAGCGGTTTGCAAAATGATCCACCAGACGCTTTGGAATCGATAGTTGAAATTTGGGAGAAAAAGAGGGTTTTGGGCACTATTTGGGTGAAATTGCAAAATGAAATGGTAAAAGGGTTGTTTTGGCCTATTTTATTGCTTTTTACCATATTTTATTGCAAAATTAAATTATTTTTTATATTTTACCCATGCCCTAAAGTCTAACCAACTTTGCAAAGTGTTTTCTATTACAGATTTAAATATCTAAGGACGAGACGTTGGACAGGGGTCCACCATTTTTTGATTGTTTTTGTGTGTTTTTCTTATGTACAGATGCTTTTAGGGTTTTTTAAGAAAAACTCTGAGAACAGTCTTAATTCTTTCTCACACTCGTGAAACCATGAGAATGCAATCGAGTAATATTTTGTCGTTTTTTTTCGAACTCGCATTGGTAATACAGAAAAAGAATCCTATGGAGTATCCTTTAATCTATTTTCAAGCTCCTTAAACATGAAAATATAGCCGAGAAACTTTGTTCTTTTCACGTTCGTAAAAGTATTTGAAGAAAACGTCTAATGAGCGGTAGATTATCTCTTTTTCGGCCTCATTAGACTAACTTACAAAAAAAGACCTTATGGAGTTCTCTTTAAGTGTTTTTCAAACTCTCTAAACACGAAAAACCCCTGAGTTTTATTTATTTGGACTCGTTAAACAAGCATCGAAAGGCCCATATGGGATCGAACCACTCCTTCTTAGGGTTCGTTAAATATACTCTGAGGGACTCGTCTGAAGGATGAGCTTACATTACAAGCATATGTTATCCTCCTCAAGCTTGTGTAAAAATAAAGAGGTACTCGCCAGAAATGGTGGAGGGAAATTGGGAAAGAAATGTGTCTTTGTATCTGTGTTAGTGGCAGTAAAGTCGCTCTTGAACATGACACCCCCCTTCATCATTGTATCTGGGTTGAGAAATTCATTTGTCTGTCGTTTGACCATCCACAAGTTCATATGTTGGGACATCCTTGAGTCAATGCTGCCAAGACAATTGTCATGTCGTTCATATGTTCAAGAGAAGTCCAACCTAAACTAGCCTTCTATCGAGTCGGCCATCTGCAGTTATAAATTGTCTATCATGTCGGCCTTCCCCGAGTCAGTTTCGAATCACTTCATACTATGATCTACTTCAAATATGTTACATATTTCATGTCACTGATGAGGGATACATTAAGGCCCTCCTATGACGATTCTTTTCCTGTCGACTTCAACTCATTATCTAGGAACAAGACTTAGAAATCACAAAGTAGCTTGGATCCTGCATGCCTTAATGTCAGGTCTCTTCTCTTCCAACAGTGGGTTCACATCATTGGCCCCTGATTGGAAGACTCCATTGAGTGTTCGACTTCAACTCATTCATTCACACTCGTTGGATTGTACTAGGAGTACCTTGGGAGTCATTGACATCAATGGTGATTTCCCTCACACTTGTTAATGGTTTTCATTAATGACCGGTAATCAAGTGGTTTCTACTATGTTCGACTTCGACACCTGTAATCACATGGCTAGATTCATACTTAGAGACGATGGAATTGAAGACCCTGGATCTCATCATATCGGTCCAAGTTACAACAGAGTATTCATAAGTTTGCACGGACACATAGATCCACTGTGTATGTCTTGTAGCTATGTCCGAATTTGAATTCTTTAAGAGCATAGATCCACATTGTATTTATCGTGGCTACGTTGAATCATGAAGACATGGATCCATAGTGTATGTTTAGTGGCCATGACTCACTTGACACTTATGATTAGAGTCACTTGTAGTCTGAGTATGGGAATGCCTACCTCAGAAGATGGTATATTATTATGCAGATGCTTGATTGTTTACAGGTTCCCGATCGATGTGCTCCTTGTTTTCAACACACACATTCTACAAAGTATTTCAGCTGTCACAAGTTCCAAATTCATACTTTGGGGGGCATTCTTTTTCACATTATTTTTTTCACCCCAGTGATCAACTGACGACGTGTGCTTAACTCACTTATGTGTTCCCTGAAAACATTAAAAGAGACTTTCTCCATGAGAAAAGTAGTTTTTTTTCCTCTCTCAAAAAATACAACAAGGAAGATCATCGCACCATGCTCTATGATTGGGGTGTGACGATGCTTGATCGTCGCAATCTGCACCAAAGATGGGTTGTGGCGTCGTTGCAGGTTGCCTGTGCATAGGGTGTGACAATGCTTAAGCAAGGGAAAAGTCAAAATTCATGAATGTTCTAGAAGGAAATCTTCTAAAAGATGAGGTAGCCTCTGATCGGTTTGGATCTTACTCACTTCTGTGATTTACTGGGATCATCCTAATCTCCTCATCCATCCCTCTTTCACCCTATATAAAGAGGGATCTCTCATGGAAAAGGATAAGGTTGAAAAGGCTAAGGTTTGCATATGCATGAAGAGTTATGCTATAGATTATACTTGAGATAGCTTTGCTTTAGCTCTCTAAGTTAGATTGTGGATCTTATTCATCAAAGGCATTGGAACAAATGTGTGTGTGTTGGAGCAAAGAGTCGTTGAAAGGGATCTTGCAACATCAAGGCATGGGTTGTATTCTCCAATTTCCATTTTAATATAATGCAACAATACATTTCTTTCATATAAAGGTGTCTTGACTTTTATTGTATAACTCTTTGATCTTATACTATATATATCTTTGTTCTCTCTCTCTTTGTTGGTTTGTGCTTCTTAAACAGGTTCACCATCTTGCAAATCCAAAGATGGAGCGGCAAGGATGACACTAGCGAGGATAAAGTGTCATTTAAAAGGTATGTCACGTGTCCCTCTCTGAACTAGTTTATATGACAATGAAATCTAAGGTGAAGTTTGTATTATGTCTTGTTTTGTTCTAGCTTCCTGTGGAAATTAGGGAGATTAGTTTGTGTCCGCACTTACCGATTTGTCCGATAACATCGAGTGATTTTTCCCATTAGCTTTTTTTTTCTTTGGTTGTTGCCACTGGTCTTGCTTTGGGTTCTGGTCCTGAGTTTCCTTGGCCCGAGGGAAGTTCTTAGAGAAATGTCCATATTCATGACATGCTTTACATTTGAAGGGGATTTGCTCATAATCTACTTGTTGGATGTATGACCAGTTATCTAGGTTTAGTTGTATTGCTTCTGGGAGTCCTTTTTCCAAGTCTACCTCCACATAGATTATGGCACATGCTTGAAGTCCCTCTTGTGGTTCAGCACAATCGATATATTTTCCTAAAGAGTTTCCAATACTTCTTATGGTTTCGTCATTCTAGCAGTTTAGTGGGAGGAAAGGCAATCTTACCCACACAAGGACTGTTGAGGGGATATCATTTTCTGGACTAAAATCAGGTGTCGATTTATTGAGATACATTCCACGAGCACCCATGAAATATGGGCCACTCCATAAAATCAGGTCCCTGCCTTCTTTTTTTTCAAATAAGAAAGAAAAAAAACCCTTACCGCAAAAGGTCGCCGACATTTGTACCTGGATCAGCTTGTGCCAGTTCGATTCCAACCAGATGTGCATGGATTTTGGGGAGGGACAAAGTCATGTGAACTGCGCTATCATTCCTTTGTCTGCCAGTCTGAGAGCTAGAGTCCGCACCGAAGGAGCATGCACAAAAACCTTGGGAATTTCTACCGATTTTTTGACAAAATGAGAGGGGTTTGCCTTATGCGTCTTTGCATAGGAAGAGATTAGGGCCTGGAAGGCCTTCAGATCCGAGGTCGAGGATCTAGGAGGCGAATATCCTTTCTCAGAGGGAGCCATGGCGGGTCGAACGCTAGCATTCGGAGACGCGACAAATCTCAAACCCTAGCACGCAGCCCGCAGACCAAGCTCGAAAAACCTGTGAAATTAAATTTTAACTTTTTTAAAAATATTAAGGAATAATAAGTATTAAAGAGTTACAATTAGTAATAGTATTATTAAATCATAATTAGTATTAGTATTATCATTATAACTTCTACAGTATCTATGTGATAATTAAATTCATCCTTTAGCCATGAGCGATGATAAACTTAAGATGCATTCAGATAGACTAGTTTCTCCTTTGCCCATGAGGGATGATAAACCTAATATGCAACCCTAGAAAACTTATCTTCATGCATGAAGATCTTTGAATCCAACTTATCTAGGTTGTTGGCAAGGAAAAAATTAAGAAACACCCCGTCCCCCAAATTTATATGTATAATAAATAGGCTAATCCCCATGACACACGAGAAATTTTGAAGGCTATTTTATCAATTATATAATATATAGATATAATATTTTGGTGAATCTTCCATTGAATTATAAAATCTTGTAAAATATTGGTGAATCATTCACTGAATTATAAAACCTTGTAAAAATTTTGTGAATCCTTCACTGAATTATAAAACATTGTGAAGTCTCAGTGAATATTTTGATGAAGTATAAAAAATTATATAATAATAGAAAAGTATTTTCATCAAAATATAATATAATCATTTTCCCTGTTTAGAAAAAGAAACATAATTTGTCCCTCCTCTAGACATTTTGCAAGTATCAGAGGATGCATTCATCATGGTTCTTATTGTACACTTTTGAAAATCCTTCTGTCAGATTTTATCATCTTTCATCACAAAATTCCTATATTTGTTTATCATAACCTCCACTTATCTCAAGATCAAGGTAGATTAATGTTTGCTCTCCCACTTCTATTATGGATTATTCATTTTCGGGTCATCAATTACAAAATGGCTCCTCAAATGCATCATAAGATGTTCCTAAAGGGGAGGGTACATGATTGTGTCCATCAATAACTTCAAAAATATAATAATCTCAATAGGTCACATCCCATGCACGATTTCCTTTCTAATCATACATTCGTACCCAAAAAGGACCCCTTTATAATGAACATGGACAACATAAAGAATAATGTACTTAATAACAATGCATGCCCAAAAAATTCAACAACCATGTAGTTCCACATACATGCATGACCATTTCTACTTTATTGAAAACCACTCAATATCCATCAATAAACCCCAATATGATCTATTCAATCCTTATTTGTTGGGTTGTTATGAAGAACCAGACATTCAAAAATTAAAATAAGATTGAGACTTCCAAATAATTCCTTGATATTAACCAATCTAATATTGTTTCATCATCTTGTAGGGTCTAGTTCCAGTTAAGACAATTGATTATATGGTAATATGGATGAGAATAGAACTTTGTGATTCCATAATCCATAATTGATTTTGTGTAAGACCATTGCCAATATTTCCATATAGGTTGATGATCTTCTATGTTTACTTGAATAAATTAACATCTAAAATTGATTGACAAAGTGATGTGAATGTGAGTCTATCGATGACTTGTAGTTGTTGTGAATGATTAAGTTTTTTCCAAGATAGCTAGTTACTAGATTCCTTATTTCATATGTTTCCCCATTTGTGAAAACCTTTCCATGTCATTTGTTTCCTAATGAAATAAGGAATTAACCCAAATTTCCCCTTCTCCACCAAGAATGTCGAAATTGAACATGCAACAAAATCCCATCCTCTACATTAATCTCTAAAGTCCTACTTAAACTTTCTAGATCCAACCTACCAAGCTTGCCACATCCTTTTGAGAATACCCAATTTGGAAGTTTTAAAATATTTGATGACACCAACTATGTCATATATGTCAAAGGGGCCTGACTTGCCATTTATATGGATAGCCTTCTTAATGCAATGGTGAACAAGTATTTGT
>JZKD02S1640616.1:14805-27241 GCA_000966675.3 Picea glauca | reverse complement strand
CAGAAAAACACCAGGTGATGCAACTGCTGAGAGGGGTGCTCGTTTCCACCCAACCGTAGGCTCAGCGATTCCGAATGGATTTACCACTAGCCACCCCCGAGCTGAGACCACGATGCTATGAGACTGAGTCTCTGTTCGCCAGTGACCGAGAACGAAGGTTACTCTCCTTCTCTGCTATCACTCACTCTGTAGTTTTTCCAGAGTTCTTTCGATCTCTCTTCCTCTTTCCCTCGCGCATGCCCCTTGATTGCACACTCTTTCTGCATTTTCTCTTTTCGACGAGGTTGCGTGTGGCACGATCTTCCTCGCGGTGGTTAGGTCTGAGGACTCTACAGATGGGCGGTTCACCCCCATCCCTCATTAACTCATGAGGAGCCTCTTCACCTACCAACCTGGCGAGTAATTCATTTTGGGGCCAGCGAGCCGCTCTTGGTTCTCCAGGCTAGTGAAGTTCAAATACGGTATTGGTTTCGGTGGAAGTTAACGCCACCATTCCAGGTGCCTTCCACCACCTTTCTTTAGCCATCGTGGTCTCTTTTTCAGCACATCCCCCTCTCAGCAGTCCTGCAATATATATATTCATAATATTATTTACATTCATCGACCTTTTTCACAAGGTCCATTCACATCACACATTCACATTTCTGAGTTTTCCACAATACTTGGCCAGTATAGTTATTTTTACAGACTAGGGGAAACAAGGTGTTACACCTCCCCTTTTGGGTTTATTGTTATAACAATGTGTGTGTGTGTGTGTGTGTGTGTGTTTGGAACTGTTTCCAAGCTTGGAGTTTGTTGTTTAGATTTGTCGGAGTTGTAGTTTGGCCACCAGATTTGGCAGGCCCCTTTTTTTATTTTTGAAAATTCGGTTTGAGGCCCTCATTAGGCATTTGCCCACCGCCACGTGGCAGCCAACCATTTTCCCACGCCAACCACTTGCACAATCACATGCCATGTCATCCTGCCACGTCACCTACCACATCTCGTACGGTCTGCCACATGGACGTACGGACTTCCACGTGGCACTTCCTCTGATCCACGGTTTGACTCGAAAATGTCGAAAACAACTGACATGTGGTAGCTTCTGGTGCTACCACATCACCATGCTGATGTCAGCATGACATGTGCCGCCCTCTGCGTGTGCCATGTACACTGTAAGGACGTTGACATCATCTGTACTAATGTTGACGCCAGCAGTACGGATGTTGACTCATCCCTACTCACTGGGTTAGGTTGACCAAAACTTTGACCGTGAATATCTTTCGATTCGTAACTCTGTTTGACGAGTCGTTTACGTCGTTGGAAAGTTTGGGATGTGATCTTTGCGATGATGCCAATTTCATTGAGTTTTGAGGACTTTGAATTTTTTCCCTTTCTCTATTTGCTGAGGCCATTCTGAGATTCCTAAGTTGCTTCTGCGAATTCTGAGTTATCCTTAGTCTTCTCTTGATCCTTTTTGGATCACCCTTCCCACTGAGAGCTTTTTGGACCGTCAAAAGCTTTCATCAATCAACAAATAATTGAGGGAAGAGTTCTCTCACCTTGTACTTCTCAATCCACTTTGCCTTGCTTGGATGTGTGTCCTTTAAACCTACTTCAAGATAATCAACATCACCCCTACGTGAAGTCCTCGTCCTTATGTCCAGGATTATATCTTCCTTTAACTCATCCAAGTACTCAGGAGAAAACTCATCAATTGAAGGTATTGAAACTTCCTCGCCCTCATCCATGATCATGGGAGGCTCAAAAAGTTTCAAGTTCTCCACATTTACAACTGAGTAGATTTGCATATAAGGTGGAAAATCTAGACGAAAATCATCGGTATCACTTTTCTCCAAAACAATGAAGGGTCCATAATGGATGGGCTTGAGTTTCTTGCCTTCACCCTTCAATCTTTCCTTCCTGATGTGAAGCCATACCTAGTCTCCAACCTGGAACTGATGATCAACCCTCTATTTGTCATGCCGAGCTTTATACTGTGCTTGAATTTTCTCCAACTGTTCCCTGACTGCATGGTGTACTTGTTGGATCCTCTGGATGAACTTACGAGCTCTGTCTTCATTTCTTTCTTCATTTGAATCGGCATCTCTCCCATACATCAAGTCCAAAGGAACTTTAGGTAAATACCCAAAACATGTCTCAAAAGGCGAATACTGAGTGGAGGAATGTAAGGCTCGGTTGTAAGCATGTTGTACATAAGGTATATGTTCATCCCATAACTTGGGATGCTTGTTGCAGTAGTCTCAAAGCAAAAGTACCATTGTTATGTTAACAACCTTTGTATATCCGTCAGTATGTGGATGGAAAGCAGTGATCCTCTTCAACTTGGTGTTCATCATTCTCCACAAACTTGTCCAAAAATCCCCAAGGAATCGAGTATCTTGATCCGAGATAATGGATGTGGGTAACCCAAAGTGAACCCAAACATACTGAAAGAAGAGATTAGCAGTTTGCTCAGCAGTGATCTTCTTTTTACATGGCATTAAAATACACATCTTGTTGAACATATCCACTACAACATACAAATAGTCATGACCCCTTTTCGACATTGGTAAACCCCCTACAAAATCCATGGAGATACTTTCCCATGGATGGGATGGAACATGCAGTGGTGAGTATAGCCCCAGTTTTCTATTAGTGAGCTTACAAGTAGAACACATCACACACACCTTTACATATTTAGTTACAATTGCTTTCATCTAAGGCCAGTAACAAAACCTTTGCAGATGAGCCATATTTTTTCCTACCCCAAAATGCCCAGACACAAGAGAAGTGTGAGTTTCTCATATTACATGGACTCATTCACTTGTAGGAATACATAGATTTCCAAGATGGTAGAGTAGTTTTCCCTGCAGACAATAGTTCTCTACCTATGCACCATAGGTTAGCTTCTCATATACTTCTTTAAAATCTTCATCAATGGAATATTGTTCCACATAGCTATCATGAGATAAAGAAGCATTATTCAAAATAATAAAAGCAGCAATAGGAGGTCTAGAAAGCATATTAGCTACCTTGTTACCTGTACCCTTTTTGTACTTGATTACCAAATGAAATTGTTGTAGGAAACCCATCCATATGTAATGTCGAGATTGTTCCAGTTTGGTTTGTGCTTGGAGATACTATAAGGGTTGATGATCTGTATGTATGATTGTTTCCTTCCCTAACAAGTAGTGTTTCCATTTATTTACACTTTGAACTAATGCATACAACTCTTTATCATATGTAGGATAGTTAACAACAACTTGGTTAAATGTTTCAGAGTGGTAACAAATAGGCTTACAATATTGCATCAATATTGCACCCATGGCGTATCCATTGGCATCTATCTCGATCTCGAAGGGTTGTTGAAGATTCAATAGTGCTAATAATAGTGCAGTACTGATCTTTTCCTTCAAAGTGTCGAAAGTTTTTCGTTTCTTTCCTCCGCATTGAAAAGTGTTCTTCGCACTGGTTAAGGCATGCAAAGGAGCTGCTATAAAGGAGAAGTTTGAAATGAATCTCCTCCAATATTGGACTACACCTAAGAAGCTCTGTATTTCAGTTACACTTTTAGGCTCAGGCCAATTTACAATTACATCAATCTTGGAAGGATCAATTTTCAATTGTCCTCCTCCTACAATATGACCTAAGTACACAAGTGCAGTCTTACCAAATTCAAATTTGGACAATTTTACATACAACTTTTCTCTTTGCAAAGTATCCAATACTTGCTTTACATGCCTTACATGTTCATCCCAAGTCCAGCTAAATATAAGAATTTCATCTAAATATACAATCACCAAATCATATATAAATGGCCTAAATACATCATTCATCACACACATGAAAGTTGTCGGAGCATTACAAAGCCCAAACAACATAACTAACCACTCAAACAATCCATGTTTGGTTTTCAAGGAAGTCTTCCATGCATCATGTTCTGCAACCTTGATCTGATGGTATCCACTGCGCAAATCCAACTTAGTGAAATAAACAACATTCTTTAATTGATCAAGTAAATCATCTATATGAGGAAGAGGGTATCAATTTTTCACCGTGATTGTATTTAAGGCTCGGTAATCGACACACATTCGCCATGTGCCATATTTCTTTGGCACCATCACGATCGAAGAACCACAAGGAGATGAGTTGGGCCTGATGACCCCTTGATCCAATAAGCCTTGTACCTGCTTCTTGATCTATGTCATCTCTACAACTGACATCATGTACATGCCCACATTAGGAAGAGGAGAATCCTGCTGAAGATGTATTTCATGTTGGATTTCCCTCTTAGGAGGTAATCCATCTGGTTCCTAGAAAATATCATCATACTTAGAAACAATATCAATTAATTACTTCTTATGAGGAGGATCACATCCTTGGAAAGAGTCGGATGTTCTGATATCTTTCTCCCTTACAACCATGAGTACATATATCTTATTAGTGTTTATGAGTCTCTTCATTTGTCCTGCACTAACAAGTGTTGTGTTTATCCTCATGTTGTGGGCTCTAACAATATATTCCACTCCCCACTTAGTAAGGTGATATTTGTTCTCATGACGAAAGAAGACTACTTTTCTATCATAAAGATAAGGATTCCCCAACACTATGCCACATATATCAAGTGATACAACATCCAAATCCACTTCATCATCAACTTTGAAGCAATAACAAATCTGACCCTACATTGATTGGTGACATTAAGCTTTTCTTTATCACATACCCAACCAAGAGGATAAGGCTTTGGATGCGGTTTAGTTTCAAGACCCATCTTTTTGACAAGTGCTTTAGGTATCAAGTTTACTTGGGAACCCGGATCAAATAATGTATCTATCTTAGTGTGTTTAGATACAAATCTTATATGAAATAATTCATTCCTCTTTCTTCCATTGTCATGAGATTCATTATTGGAATTTGAACTAGCATGAAGGGAGTCTTTACCTTGTACTCCAACCACCGTGATCTTTCCTTCGTCTCCTGAATCGGAACCAAGATCTTGTTGCATTGTAGCAACGGTCTTTGTCTTCCCCTTTCCATTGAACTACTTCGGTCTCTTCTCTGGATGTAGTTTCCAACAATGTTCATCATCGTGACCACTTTTCTTGCAATGAGTGCAAGATGGTTTTCCTTCTTCTCTCTTTACAGTGGCGGTCTTTTTGTCCTTCTTTTTAAACTCTTAATTTGTTTATGTGGGAGATTGGAAGGTTTGTTTGTGGGATCTTCTTGAACATGCTTTCCCCTATTCTCAAGGAGAGTGGCTTGCACAAAAACTTCGTCAAGACTAGTGGGGTTGAAAAATAGCAAAGTATGACGAATATAACTGTGAAGTGTGCCAATATACTTCATTAAAGTTTCATAAGAATCCAAATAAATGTTTAATGCAAGAGCTTTCTTCCTAAATTATTCTGTGAAACTTTGTACAATTTGACCTTTACTTTGTCGTAAAGTTTTCCATTCTATCATTGCTTTATGTAAATAACCCAATGGATAAATTGCTTCCTTATCACTGATTTAAATTCTGACCACGAGGAAAGAAGATTACCACACTTACTTATGTCCTAGAGTTTTTTCTCCCACCATACGAGAGCGGTGCCTTCCAACCGAAGAGAAGCCAATTGCACTTTAACTTCCTCTTCATCAATTTGTTGAACACGACAATATACTTCAACCTGTCGGATCCAATTATCTAGCTTTTCAGGATTAGCATCTCCATTAAACATAGGTAAAGCAAATTTTACATCAAGTTTTAATAATGGTTTCTTAAAAGAATCTTTATGGCTAGAATGATGAGAATGCTCAAAGGAAGAAGAGCTAGAACTTGATGTTGAAGATGGAGTCTCATGAGGGTCTCCTCTAGCCCCTTGATTTACCGAAGCATTATCATCAGCTTGTGCTTCCTTTTTCTTCCCTTTCTTCTTCATCCTCTTCTCATAATCTCCATACATTCGCTCGACCATTTCTGACATGCAATAAAAGACCTTATGGAAGTTTTTCTCCTATTCATCACACTTGTCCTCTTCTGCCATTTTCTTCCTTCGGGTTGTTGCATGACCAACTTTGGGATTAAAGTCTTAAGATTTCCTTCACCCTGCTTATGCTTGGCCCTAGTAAGCATTCACACTCAACAATTCAAGTCAAAAATGATTGCTTTGATACCAACATGATCCAGGAAAAATGCACCATAAAGAAGGAAAAGCTCAATAATGAAAAGACATAAGCATCAAATCTGAACACAAAAACTTGATAACGGAGTTCGTCCCTAGTGAATTGTGTCTCTGGGTTCTGCTCTCAAATGGGTAGGCCTTTTTATTAACTTAGCAAAAGAATTTGGAAAAATACATAAGTATACATCATTCTGGAATTAAGTTGCAGAGGTTTTGCTCAGATCAGAAAACATACAGCACCATTGAATCCGTGGCGTCAAATTACCCAAAAATGATTGTCTCTGTGCCTCAATCCAACTCTGGCACTTCCAGGCCCTTGAGAAATCTCGTCTCGATTTTCGTGCATGCTCCCTGCAATTAATTCTTTGTACTGCATCTCGAAAACCTTGCTCGATCCTACCGTCGAGTGCCCTCCTCCCGTCTATGGGTAGACTCAGCATTTAAGTGAAGTTTTAGGCGGACTAACCAACGGAGTTCTTGGCCCAACGGTGGAAAATGCTATTGTAAGGCGTTGGATAGAGGGAGGTCTCGAGGTCGAGCTCGTGGGCCTCCCCTTTTGGGTTTATTGTTATAACAATATATATATGCATTTGGAACTATTGCCAATTTTGGAGTTTGTTGTTTACATTTGTCGGAGTTGTAGTTTAGCAGCCAGATTTGGCAAGACTCTGCTAGATTTGGCGGGCCCCTTTTTTTATTTTTGAAAATTCTGTTTCGAGCCCTCATTGGGCATTTTCCCACTGCCACATGGCAGCCAACCATTGGTCCACGCCAACCACTTGCACAGTCACCTGCCACATCACCTCCCATGTCAGCCTCCCACGTCACTTCCTGTATGGTCTGCCACGTGGTTGTATGGACTGCCACATAGCACTTCCTCATTGGTTCACGATTTGACCTGAAAATGTCGAAAACGAGTGACACGTGGTAGCCTCTAGTGCTGCCATGTCACCATGATAACGTCAGCATGACACGTGTCTCCCTTTGTGTGTGCCACATACATTGTACAGACGTCGACGTCATATGTATTGATGCTAGCGTTAGCAGTACAGATGTTGACTCATCCCTGTTGATTGCGCTAGGTTGACTAAAACTTTAACCGTGAATATCTTTCGATCCGTAACTCTGTTTGATGAGTCGTTTACCCCGTTGGAAATCTTGCAACGCGCTCTTCGCGATGATGTCGATTTAACTGAATTTTGAAGACTTTGAATTTTTTCCCTTTCTATATTTGCTGAGGCCATTCTGAGATTCCTGAGTTGCTTCTGCGAATTCTAAGTTGTCCTTAGTCTTATCTGGATCATTTTTGGATCATCTACATAGATACATCTAGGTCGAAATGGATTTTCTTGACATCTCGTCCTTGGGCGCAGGTTATCGATATGTTGTCAAAATCGAGCAGAACTTAAACAAAAGACGCAGCAATTTTGGCCTGGGAACCCGTCACAAAAAAATCAAGGAAAGGGAAGCCCCAACTCGCAGAAAAAATGATAGAACAAAGATGGATAGCCTCAGGAAAACCAGTCTAAGCCGCAAGCAAAGAAGGACACCAGAAAGACAAACAAAGATACCGGGAAATGGTGCAACTTCCATAAGATCTCCTGACATAACATTGTTGATTGTCGCTCAAAGCAGTCGTTGGTGGCTGAGGTGAAATCCTCTTAATAAGATGCGGGTTCCCACTCTGAGTCAGAACCAGAAAGGGGGAGACAGAACCTAGTGCCACCGTTGCTACCACCAAGGTCCATCCCGGTGAACCAGACGAGTCAGAGGAAGGTGAGCGCCTCTTTCATTCACAGGTGTGGGGGAAAGGCACCCCACTGCACTTTATCCTTGATAGTGGTAGCCAAAAGAACCTCAGCTCAACAGAGGTCATCAAGCGGCGAGCCCTGCCGACAACACCACACCTGCAACCCTACACCATTGGATGGTTCTGCCAAGAAAGTGATCCTCGCATCAGCCAACAGTGTCGCATGTCGTACGGCGCCAAGCCCTTCAAAAATGAGGTATTGTGTGATGTTGCTCCTCTCGAATTTTGTAATGTTATTTTGGGCCAACCTTATTTATGGAAACGTCATGTTGTATATGAGTCTAGACCTCGCAATGTTATTATTACTTTGGACAGGAAATTGTATAGGATACCCGAGGCAGTCCCGCCTAGTGTTATTTCCTTGATCTCTGCCAAGCAATGCAGGAAGGTCATCTCTCAGACCGAGAAGTTTGTCTTCTTCGTGATTCTCTCTCAAAATGAGCGAAAGATTGCAGCCACATCCAGATCCTCCACGACTGGCCTCTCCACACAGCAAATCAAGTGGATAAGATCGTGGAAGAATACGCAAATATCTTCTCCTCACCTACCGGGGTACCTCTACACCGTCAGGTCAATCATCCCATCTATCTGAACCCCGATGCACCACTACCCAATGGGCCAGTCTACCGCCGCTCTCTGTTAAAGAATGAGGAGATCAAGCGATAGATCCAAGAACTTCTCCACAAGGGGAACATATGTCCCAGTTCATCGCCTTGTGGGAGCTCAATCTTGTTGGTGCAGAAGAAAGACGAGACCCGGTGACTCTGCATTGGTTACTGAGCCCTAAATAAAATCATAGTCAAGAATTGGAACCTAATTCCCTGAATCGACGATCTCCTTGATCAGCTCAAGGGGGCCAAATACTTCAATAAGATTGATCTGAAGTCTGGCTACCACCAGGTCCCAATAAAACAAACAGATGTATGGAAGACCGCCTTCAAGTCAATAGAAGGTCTTTTTGAATGGTTGGTCATGCCCTTTGGTTTGACAAATGATCCAACAACTTTCATGAGGATGATGAACGATATCCTGTGACCTTTCACCAATACTTTTGTAGTGGTGTATCTGGATGACATCATCATCTACAACAAGACTTGGGTGGAATAGGTGCAGCATATTCAGTAGGTTTTGCACACCCTGCGACAACACAAGCTATATGCCAACTTGGAAAAATGCTCATTTGGCATGGAAAGGATCCAATACCTAGGCTACATCATTGATCAACATGGTGTGCATGTGGATCCAGCCAAGATCTAGGTCATCCGTGAATGGCCAGCCCCAACCACACTCATTGAGCTTCGGAGCTTCTTGGGCCTTGCCAATTTCTATCGCAGGTTCATGTTGGGATTCTCCCATATTGCATGGGCCCTCAGCCAAGTAACCAGGGGTGGTGGTAAGACAAAATTTGCATGGGGCCTTTCCCAACAGCAATCGTTCGATTATTTGAAGCAACGCTTTTGCTCAACCATTGTGCTTTCATTACCAGACCTGCAACAACCCTTTGAGATCAAGACAGATGCTTCAGATTATGTTGTGGGTGCAGTTATCACTCAGCACAGCCACCCCATGGCCTATCATAGTGAGACACTATCGGATGTCATCCGTAAGTACCCTACTTACGACAAAGAAATGTACTCCATTGTGCAAGCCTGCCGCCAGTGGAGACATTACATTCTTGGGAAGGAGACAGTCATCCACACTGATCATAAGCCACTGCGGTTCATGCAGACACAAGGCAAATTGTAGAATGACCGCCATCATAAGTGGTCCACATACTTGCAGCAGTTCCACCTCAACATCAAGTATAAAACAAGAAGTACCAACCGAGTCGTTGATTGCCTCAGACAACTTCGAGTCGCGGCACTCACCACAGTCCTAGACTCTTGTGCCTACGAGACCTTTGGATGGCCCCACCTCTATGAGATAGACCTGGACTTCGCCACCACCTACCAAATTTTGGGCGCAAACTCAGTTGTCGCTAATTTCCATCTTCAAGACGGGTTGTTGTACCATCTAGGCCATCTCTGCATTCCATCAAGCAAGTGAGAAAAGCTGATTTGGGAAGCCCACTATAATAGGGTGGCAGGACACTTCGGCATCGAAAAGATAGTGGCAGTGTTGTGGAAACATTTCTATTGGCTGAAACTTCGACAGAATGTCAGCAAGTATATTAGGTCCTACACTTCATGTGTTATTTCCAAATAGACCACTAAAAAATAGGGCTTGTACACCCCTCTGCCTACTCCTGACAAGCCATGGGAATCCATGTCAATGGACTACATGTCAAGCCTTTCGTCCACCAGGAGGGGAAATGAATGTTTTTTTGTGGTTGTTGGTCGTTTTTCCAAGATGGCGATTATGGTCGCTTGCAAGAAGAGCATTATAGTAGAGGTTACTGCCAAGCTCTTCTTTGAACGAGTATGGGTACATTTTGGAATCCCACAAACCATTGTCTCAGATCAGGACAATCAGTTCCTCAACACATTATGGTCGAGCCTCTGGTCATTGTTGGACACCAAGATCACCAAATCCACTTCCTTCCACCCCCAGATAGAGGTCCAAACTGAGGTCGTCAATCAGATGATCGTGCATATCCTGCGCATGTACAATTCCAAGCACCCCCGCACATGGGATGAGAGTCTTCCTTATGTTCATCATAGCTACAATCGAGCCCTACATAGCTCAACTGGCCACAACCCATTTCAAGTGGGGTTGGGATTCCAACCATTGGGTTACATGGATGTTGCATTGCCCCTTGCGGCCACCCCAGCCGACTCGTCACCTGCTCGAACTGAAGATGACAAAGCCACCCGATTCATTAAGCAAATCCAGCACATCCGCCAACAAGGTCAAAATATTTTACAAAAGTCCAATGCCAAGTACAAGCAGCGCCATGATCAACATTAGGTGCCACATAAGTTTCAGGTGGGAGACAAAGTTTGGTTGCACTTGCAGAAAGAACGCCTTACAGGGCCCCATCGGAAGCTTCACCCACTCCGTTATGGACCTTAAACCATCACCAAGGTTATGGGTGACAATGTTTTTTATTTCAACATTCCCCATTTCCTTGGCCTGCACCTAGTGTTCAACGTGGATCTCCTTCAGCCATATTTTCCACCATTATTGGACACCTTAGAGATAAGAAAACAATTGACACCAACAGATCTCAACCCTGACTGCATGCAACAGGAATCCAGTGATCAAATTGTGGACACACAGGTCAAGGGTACTCACCAGCAAAGGATCCAACTTTATCAAGTTGTCAAAGCAGGGCAGCTCCTGCACCAAGGCAAGTGGCTCACCCAGGGCCAAATTCAACAGAAATTTCCTCTTCTGATGAGGGAACTCAATGCAATGGAGACCATTGCTTCCTAAGGGGGGAGGATTGATCCAAATGGATTTCAATGGCCTCCCACCTATTCCAACTGACTCATTTTGGCAATTTTCTAGTTGGACAGTTTTTTTCTAGTTTCAAAGTCCCCGACTTTCGGGGTCATTTTGAGGCCCTAGACAACGTTTTTAGGGCTCGCCACAATCAAATTGTAGAGAGAATCAAAGTCTGATGACAACATGTGTATTCCTTGGATATATCTTTCCAATGGGCTATCGTGCACCTAAAACAAAGATTGTATGCAAAATTTACGACCCTGGGAAGTTGATGTACTAACTTACCCCAACAGGGCCCACGCGACTTTTGGCGCTTCATCTCCTAGGGTTAGGTTTTTGGATGTATAGGGTTTTGGCATTCCTGTTTATTGTAAAAAATCTTAGAGAGCCTCATTGTAACCATTTTATTGTGAATGAGCGCAGTCATCACATCTCTTCTTAGAGATAAGCCACCACCATTCTAGCAAGCTTGTTTACAGTCTACATTTTACAGTTTCAACATATTTATTTATTGAATAGAAGTCAGTTTTACCATATCTATGTTATTGTTCCTTGTGCTTATGTGTTAAGCATGATAATAATCCGGATCATTTATTGAGGGTAATGTTTATGGCACATGCTTGAAGCATGTCTTGATGATGATGGTACATGATATGGTACACCTTTGTGATGATATGATCCATTATTAGAAATATATTTTGGCTATCTTGGTATTTGGTTTAGTAGATTTCATGGTGATGTTATCACATGCTTGAGGCCCATCTTATAGTACTTGGTTGAGGCACATCATGGTACATGGTGTATGGCATGATTGAGACATATCATGAGTGATATGGTATATGCTTGAGGCACATCTCATGGTACATGGTTTATGGATGTTGGCACATGCTTGAAGCACATGGTTTGAAGTTTTGATACATGGTTGATGCATGATATGGTACATGTGTTGGTACATGGTATGGTAAAAGTTGTGGTACATGGTTGATGCATGATATGGTACATGTGTTGATGTTTGGTATGGTACGGGTTTTGGTACATGGTTGATGCATGGTATGGTACAAGTTTTGGTACAGAGTTGATGCATGATATGGTA
>JZKD02S1640605.1:88482-113413 GCA_000966675.3 Picea glauca | reverse complement strand
TGTAACTTTTGGAAATGATGCACCAGGAAAAATAAAAGGTAAAGGAATGGTAAGTTTGAGTAATGGCAAAGGGAAATCTCAAGATGTGTTGTTTGTAGAAGGTCTGAAACATAATTTTCTTAGTGTCAGTCAAGTCAGTGACCAAGGATGTGAAGTTGTTTTTACCTCTAGAGATTGTAGAATAAAATCTGTGAATTCAAGACAGCTATTTGCAAAAGGGATAAGAACAAAAAACAATGTCTATGTGTTAAAATAAGAAAAAGAAGAATGTTACTTAAGCAAGTATGATGAAAGTTGGCTATGGCATAGGAGACTTGGACACTTAAATTTTGATCATATAATCAAGCTCAAAAATAGTGGGGAAGTAAAGGATCTTCCAAAGATATCAAATCCATATGATTATGTTTGTAAACCTTTCCAAATAGGAAAACTTACTCACACTCAGTTCAAATCTAAAAAATTTCCTTCAAAATAAAAACCTCTCTAGTTAGTACATATGGATTTATGTGGACCATCAAGGAAAGAAGGTACATGAAAAGAAAATTATTTTATGTTGATTATTGATGATTATTCAAGACTAACATGGGTTGCCTTTTTGAAAGAAAAATCTGAAGCATTTGAAAAATTAAAAGTGTTTAAGGCTCTAATTGAGAATCAAACAAAAAAAAGATTGAAGGCAGTAAGGTCTGATAGGGGAGGAGAGTTTATCTCATGGATCTTCAAAGAGTTTTGTGATAAACATGGAATCAAAAGAGAGTACACAATTCCAAGGACTCCACAACAAAATGGAGTTGTTGAGAGGAAGAATAGATCAATACAACAAATGGCAAGATCGATGATGAATGAAAGGAACATACCTCAGAAATATTGGGTGGAAGAAATTCATACAATTGTTCATATCCTTAACAAATCACATCTTAGACCACACAGTGACAAAAATCCTTATGAACTATGGTTTGGAAGACCTGCTTCAATCAAGCATTTTAAAGTCTTTGGGAGTAAATGTTATATTAAGAATAATGATGAAAATATTGGCAAATATGATGACAGGGTTGATGAAGTTATCTTCTTGGGTTATGCTACAAGCAGTAAAGGGTACAGATGTTACAATAAGAGGCTGCATAAACTAGTTGATTGTATAGACATAAAAGTTGATGAAGAAATTCTGGTTAGAAATGTAAGCAGTGTTGAACTAAGAACAAAAGGTATAGTTGAAGATGAAGATGAACAGGTCCAAGGATCAGAAAGAGAAGAATCTGAATAAGATGAAGATACAAATACTCAGGCTGACATAAATCAACAGAAAGAAACAAACTCACCTCTCATAATTGTTAGAAACAGTCATCTTGAAAATAAGATAATTGGAGATATAGATAAAGGAGTTCAGAGAAGAAGGAAATTGATTAAAGACTTAGAACAATCTCATGTTTCTTTTTTATCTATGATTGAACCTAAGAATTTTGATAAAGCCAGCCATCATGATGATTGGATTAGAGCTATGAATGAAGAGCTTGATCAGATTGAGAAGAACAATACTTGGGATCTTGTTCCTAGACCCGAAGATAAGAATGTAATAGGTTCCAAATGGGTGTTCAAGAATAAAATGAATGAAAAAGGACAAGTTGTTAGAAATAAATCCAGATTGGTCTATAAAAGGTATGCACAAGTTGAAGGTCAGGACTTTGATGAAATTTTTGCACCAATGGAAAGATTGGAGGCCATCAGAATATTCCTTGCATATTCATGTCATAAGAACTTTAAAGTGTATCAGATGGATGTTAAGTCAACTTTTCTTAATGGAGATCTAGAGGAAGAAGTATATATGGAGCAACCTGAAGGATTGTCATTGAAAGATAATACTAATTATGTTTGCAAGCTGAAGAAGGCCTTATATGGACTGAAACAAGCACCATGAGCTTGGTATTATAGAATGGACAAATTTTTACAAGACAAAGGGTTCAAGAAAGGTACTGTTGACAACAATCTCTACATTAAGTCTAAAGGAGATCATTTACTAGTTGTTTTGGTTTATGTAGATGATATTATTTTTGGTTGTACTAATGAATCATCTGTCCAGTGGTTTTCTAACTCTATGCAAATAGATTTTAAGATTTCCATGATAGGAGAACTGTCATATTTTCTTGGTTTACAAGTAAATCAGAGTTCTGCAGGATTATTTGTCTCTCAAGAAAAATATTTGAAAGAGATGTTGAAGAAATTTCAGATGGAGGATTCCTCTCCTATTACTACACATACGGTGGTTGGTTGCAAGATTAGTAAAGATGATATATCACCTGATGTTGATCAATGGACATACCGATCAATGATAGGCAATCTTCTGTACATTACAGCTTCCTGTCCTGATATAATGCAAGCTGTTGGAACGATAGGTCGCTATCAGTCTGCTCCTAAACAAAGTCATCTAGTAGCGGTAACAAGGATATTCAAGTAGTTGAAAGGCACAATGAATTACGGTCTGTGGTATCCCAGAAATAATAACTTTCAGTTAACTGCTTATTTAGATGTCGATTGGGAAAACTGTGTTGATGAGAGAAAAAGCACCAGTGGAGGAGAATTATTTTTGGGTGATTCACTAGTAGCATGGGTTAGTAAAAGGAAAGGATCCATTTCATTATCAACTACAGAGGCATAATACATTGTTGTTGCTACTTGTTGTACACAAATTTTATGGATGATACAAACTCTTGCAGATTTGAAGGTAACTTACATTATTCCCATTCCACTTCACTGTGATAACACCAGTGCCATTAGCCTCTCTAAGAATCCTATACTTCATTAAAAATCTAAGCACATACCAATACAATGCTATTTTATCAGAGAACAAGTTACAAACATAATTGGTCAAATCAATTATATTCCTTCCACAGAACATATAGCTGATATTTTTACTAAACCGTTAGCAGCGACGTATTTTAGATATCTTCATCAAAATTTGGGGGTTATAACTTCTTTCGTCTAATCTATTCACCTGGTTAGGGGGAGTACTTATTAAATATTTATTGTATTTCTAAGCTTCTCATAGTTGACAGGGGGAGTATGTATCATAGCAACTCAGGGGGAGTGTGTTTCTTCTTTGACATTGATGTCAAAGGGGGAGAAAGTGTGGTAATTTCAAGGATGCTACAGTGGTATAGTTGCATGTTTTTCAAGGGGTTGCCATCAATGCCAAAGGGGGAGATTGTTGGCATGCTTTTAGACAGAGGCAGAGTATGCGTGTTTGTCATTGATAGCGAAGATCAACATGATTAGTAGCATAGTGATAATGGCAAGATCAACAGTGTAAGCTTAGAAGGAGGAAACCAGTCAAAGCACGACAAAGGTTTCATTTTGGAGTTTCACAGATCCGGAAATCCAAAGGAAAGAGGTTCGAACTTGCGATATGTGAAATCGCGATAACAATCTTGACCATTGGAGTCATAGGACACGTGGCAAGCGATTGGAATTTCGCTAACTTGCACATTGGAGGAGTCAATGGATCATGGTGTGGGAAATCGTGATATGCGAGATCACGAAAAGATTTGGACCATCGAATCATCGAGATCGTGGACCATTGATCAAGCATGATAAAATCCTATGAAGTTGTGAAATCGCAATAAGATCTTGATCATTTATCCAAGAGGGACATGTGGCGAGGGATTAAATTTTCAATGACTAGAAAGTTCAAAGGAAGGAAGTTCTCTAACCTTCCAACTCGCGATATGCGAAATGGAGAAATGATCTGAGCCATTGGATCGAGGAGAAATCTGGATCATTGATTCAAGAAGGACACATGGTGAAATCATGATAATATCTGGACCGTTGGTTCCATAGGACACATGGCGAAAGATCATTGTTTCGCTAACTGGAAAGTCAAAGGAGCGAAGTTCTCATTTGATTGGCAAGTGGTCATATCTCGTGGTCACATTGTCGAGAGCTGGAGAGCAGAGCTAGAGAAGCCAAGATCTATTTCAGAGTTCATGACATGGAGAGTCGAGAGGACTCATCACAAAATACTTGAGACACGAAAGTGAAAAATGTGTTTTCGAATAAGGTTGTGGTCACAGCCAGTGGTTACATCTGCGGAAGATGGAGGAAGAATTTAGCGGTGTTAAGCTCCATCTTGGAGTCTTGACGATCATGACTTGGAGTATCGAGACCCTTCATCACAGGAATCGTGATGAGATCTAGACTGTCAGATCATTGGAGATCTCGACCGTTGACCAGGCTTGATAAAGTTCATAATTTTGCGAAATAAAAAGTTCCTTTTGGTATAGCCTGTGGTCACCACCGGTGGTCACGTGAGGGGAAGAAGATAGCGGTGCTAAGCTCCATATCGGAGTTTCGGCGATCACGACTTGGAGAATAGAGAACCTTCATCACAGGAATGCCGAGATGGGAAATCACGAAATTCAAATTCTGTTTAGCGCTCGGTCATAGCTAGTGGGCATATGAAATAAACGCAAAATCCTGTGGATTTAATCCAATGGTACTGGTTAATTAGAAACTTGATCGAAGGGTTATTGTTTCACCTCACAGGTAATCGATCAGTTACGATTAAGTTAGCAGAACTGAATCATAATTCTTGGACGATTGGCGATTCAGTTGCTGATATGTTTTCTTGGAGATTCAAGGGGTAACTAAATAGGTGGTATAGGATAAAATGGAGACACAATGACTATGGAAGGTTGGTCGTTTTGAATGAAAAATGAGTTGAACTGTATGAAAGGGAAAATTACAGTATGCGCAGTGTGAGACCGACAATATGTGTAGTGTGAAATAAAACTCAGAGATGAGTAACAGGTGAGGAATAGACATAAGCAAGAGTAGAATTGCAGAACAACTTGAAGCATAACAGAATTGCAGAACAGATAGAGGAATAGAAGAATTGCAGAATAGATTGAAGCAGAGCATAATTGTAGAACAAACAGAGGAAGAGAAGAATTGTAGAACATCTGGAAGTAGAGTATAATTACAGAATAGACAGAGGAAGAGAATAATTGCAGAACAGTTAGAAGCAGACCATATTTACATAACAAAGAAGAAGTGGTAAGAATCGATTTATCTGTGTTGTTGCTTATTCAATCATTTATTTATAATAAGGGAGGTAGGGTGGTGCTAGGGAGGACTGTGATCCTCTGATATTCGAGTTGGATCTTGAATATTGGGAGTTGTAGCTTCCACCTAGTTGTGGCCATAAAACAGGGTGGCAGGGTGGTGCTTGGGAAAACACAGAGTTTTCTATATGCAAGTTGGTACTTGTATAAGTGGAAGTAGGTTCTTCCATCTAGTCGGTGCTAGAACACTCAAGGAGTTGGTTCTTCCTTCTAGTGGGTGCTGGAGAAACCAGAGAGTTGGTGCTCTCAAGCAAGTTGGTGATTGTATAAGTGGAAGTAGGTGCTTCCATCAAGTCGGTGCTGGAACACTCAGGGAGTTGATGCTTCCTTCTATTTGGTGCTAGAGAAACCAGAGAGTTGGTGCTCTCAACAAGTTGGAGATTTTAAAACAAAGGTAGTAGCCTCACTTTGATTCAGTTCTCAAACATAGATGATGTACAAAACTTAAAAGACTACCTATCATTTCGAAGAAGAAGAGGTTTTATCCCTTTATGGGTTTCCTCGTGAGAATCTGTCTCTATGTATATCTTATGTGTGACTGATGCTCATTATTTATGTTTTCCATATGTTGTATAATATTGATGATCACTTGAACAAATATTAAGAATGGTTTAATAGACTTAAAATTGTTTAAGAACAATAACGACTGATTCACCCCCCCTCTCAGTTGTCTTAGTAATTTCAACAACAAGTGCATGCAATTTTTGCAAAAAAATCATCTTTGTTGTCAATTTGGTTGTCATTGATACCAACCTTGATAGATAGGTGAAGTATCATTGATTGATTGGTTTGAGAATCATTTTCAATATTGGACATAATGTTAGGAAGGTGACTTGAATGTCGAGCATTGTCAATATTGGACATAATGTTATGGAGGTGACTTGAATGTCGAGCATTTTTAATATTGGACATAATGTTATCAAGGTGACTTGAATGTCAATAGAAGGATAATATTGAATAAATATATTGTATGAATTTGATGAAATCATCCTAGTGGAAATATGGTCTATGATGGAATGTGTTATTCACATCCATGCAAAAAAGAAAAAATTGTCTAGACAAAAAGGGTAAATGGAGAATCCAATATGGATCCATACAAGTCACGGAGTCAAGAAGTCTGGAATAAATGTATCAACAAGAAAAGTTTTGACTAGTCAAGCCTTAAGTCGAGTTGGAAACAATTGTCTCAACGATTCAAACCTTACTCGAGTTGAAACAAATAAATGGGTCAAGTTGACTAATTAAATGCAAGGAGAAAGGATAAAAGTCGAGTGTTTCAATAAAATGTAGTAGATATCAAGAAGTTTATTATAAACATCTCAGTAATAAGTTGAAGAATTTGAAATTGAAAAATTTGAAGGTCAAATTCAAACAAAATGTAGTAGATATCAAAAAGTCTATTATAAACATCTCAGCAAGAAGTTGAAGAAGTCAAATTTGAAAAATTTGAAGGTTGAAGTCAAAGAGATTGAAGGTTGAAATCGAAGGTTGAAATCGAAGAGGTCGAAGAAGTCAAAGGTTGAATTCGGATAAGTCGAAGATCGATCTAAGTAGAAGTAAAGTAAATTAAACCAAAGGTCAAAGTCAAAGGAAAATTGTGTCGGTAAATACAAGACGGGATGACCAAAGTCAAATTACACAAGTCAATTTTCTTCTAAATTGAGTTAGTCCAAGTAGAAGTGAAGTAAATCACTTTCAAGGTTGAAGTCAAAGAAAATTGAGTCAAGAAATACAAGTTGGCCAAAGCAATTCAGGACGACCAAAGTTGAATTAATCAAGTCGGTTTTCTTCTAAGTTGAGTCGGTCCAAGAAATAAGTAAACTAAATTTCCCCAAAGGTCGAAGTCGAAGTAAACTTAAATCAAGTCGGGTCGAGGTTGAATCAATTTGGGTCGACTAAAATGGAGTTAATCAAGTTAAATTTCTTCTAGTTGAGCTAACCAAAAGATGTTTGTCGGTCCAATAAGGAAGGAAATATGAAAAAGGGTGAGAACAAGTCGAATATTTAGTGACTAACAATTTAAAGGGAGCCAATTTTAATATCCACCATCAAGTAAAATGTTTACATGTTGAGTTTAACTAGTCACCAACAAAGGAAATATATAAAGGTCAATTTAGACATTTATGAAAAGGTAAAATGTACTAAAGTTGATATAGCATTCGACGATGAAAGGAAGATATGCACAAGTTGATTTCAAAGAACCTCCTATACCGACCACCTCACACATTTTCTGGGGAAATTCTCATTGAGTTGACAAATTAAGCATGTTCTACACAAAACCCATGTCATAGAATTTAAAATTCATTTCCATTTCTACATAATATTCATACAAAAATAACTCTCTAATTTGGTGTACATAAATCAATTAGTAAAAATTATCATTTTTTTTAATTAAATGAAGAGGTGCAATGTTTCATTCCAAAAGGACACATTGTTTCAAAGTGGCACACCTTGGAGGAATATATAAGAAAATGGATACAAAGGGAATAAGTTTGTCTCAGTGAATATATATATATATATATATATATATATTGGATTGAATATAAGTTCACTCTATCAAGATGGTGCCTGTTTACAAGATGAGTCTTTTCAAGACAATTGGATTCCTCACATCTCAGTTGGATCTGAGATCAACAATCTGGGTCTGGTTATGAGGGTTGGATTCATTATTTCTCAGTTGGATCTGAGAACTACAAGCTGGTTCTTGTATAAGAGAGTTGTATCTCTCATATTCAATTGAATTTGAAAATATTAAAGGATTGATTTTATTTGTGTTCATTCAAGTTAAATAAATAAAATAATAATAATTTATCTACTTCATAGAGTTTGTGTTATACATGTTTATGAATAATTAATTGAACTACATATATCTTATTCAGTTAATTTAGTTAATCTATGAAAGAGTGAAAAATAGCCAAAAGTTCTAGACATTGATTCACCCCCCCCTCTTAGTGTCAGTCTTTGGTTATGTTGATTATTTGGGTTGGTTATCATTGATATCAACCCTTAAAGAAAGTCTGGTAGCGAATTTTGGTAGCACAAAGGTTTGGTTAATGGACCCAAGTTTGTTTGATGTATAATTGTATGAGTTTTAACATATTTGAAAGCAAGACTATTCTATGTGGATATTACATGTCATTCCATTTCCATTGGTATGTGGAACATCACATAACTCCTCACGGTTAGATATTTATGGCCATGTGAAGTTGGAGAACCCTCATGAGTCATCTAGAAGTCCCGAAAGGTCAAAGTAGTCAAAGTGGTTGCAAAGAAGAAATTATTTAAATAAGACTATTATAGATGGATAGTACATATCATGGCATTTCCGATGGTATGTGGAACATCACATAACTCATCACAGTTAGAGAGTTATGGCCATGTGAAGTTGGAGAACCCTCATGAGTCATCTAGAAGCCTCAAAAGGTCATAGTAGTCAAAATGGTTGCAAAGAAAAAAATATTTAAATAATAAAGTGAAGTGACGAGTGTACTATAAGTCAAAATGGATATAAAACAAATTATTTAAATAATAAATTTAATGGAGAAATTACTAAGTGGACAAGTGGTTAGAAGTGGGTTAGCCCTAAAATAAGGAAAGTGGTTTAAGTTGGTTAGAAGGTATCCCCTTGAGGAAGCTAAATAAAAGTATAAATAAGAGGAAAGGGTCTCTCATTTCAATTACACTTGAGCATATTGAATATCTATAAGTGAATGAGGTAACCAAAGGATATCTAAGGAAAATTTCAGAGGGAAGGTGAAGTGAAGAAGACTGAAATTCAAGGGAGGATAAATTCTTTTGATGATGCTTTCTAAGGTATGTTATTTACAAGTCATCTCACCATTTTTGAAATAAATTTTTTTATAGAATGATTCAGACCGCAAAATATGGAGGTTGTTGAGGAAACATATCCAAGTAGTTTTGATAAAAAAATCATCTTGTGGGTCCTTGTATTTTTGGAGCTACACTCTGTGGAAAATATGGTTTGTGACTAGTCCTGAAACTAGTCTAAAATAAGTGTTTCGAGTAAAAATGTCATAAATTCTTCATAAAATATCCAAATTTAGTAAGACCAAATGTATTGGTTAGAGTACAATATTTTTTATTCGGTGTATTATTTTCAGATCCATACAACAAATATTTCATGTGGGGAACTCTCTACAAGATCATTCTCTAGAATAATCCAAAATTCAACAAGGTATGCCATTTTTTCTATAATTTCTTTTCTAAGAGGTTCCAAGCATTGAAAGCTGGAGGAATTGCACAAAATACACTGAAGAACATCGTGTATTATTTTCATATCTTTATTTACTACAATTACATAGTTATGATTATTTCAAGTTAGGGTTTTTGACTAATCCAAAATTAGTCACGTGAGACTAAAGTAAAGTTTGATGAAAATGATAGTCTCTTGTTGTTAAAGTTAAGGAAGGTTTGCACATATGTGATCATATACACCAGGTCTATTATAGAGTTACAAATAAGATTTGGATGATGAAATTGATGAAGGCTTTTGGTTGAGTTACATGTTGGGTACATGGTTGAGATAAGTAGTTGATGGGTAGTCACATACATGAGGTGTATAGTTGATGATGTTGGTACATCTTGATGATTCATAGTTTATGTGTATTTGATGCATGATTGGTACATATTTGGTGCATGATTTATGCACTCATTGATGGTACAGGTTTAGGTACATGTTTGTGCATGGTTGATGCACTTGTTTATGGTACATGTTGATTACAGGTTTTTTATGGTATAGTTTGATTACCAGTTGTTTGGTTCAGGTTGATTGGTACATGTTTACAACAATATATCTCAATGTGATAGTGTGCAGTGGTTCCATCATTCTACTTCTACGTCAGGGTGGTTGGGTGGAGCAAGGAAAGGTGGTTGTAGCCACCTTCTAGTTGTAGCCAGAGAATATAGGGGGTTGTAGCCTCCTTCTGTTTGTAGCAAGATAATTGAAAATTTGGAGCTTCCATTAGGTTGTAGCCTAATAAACTAGGGGGTTGTAGAATGCAGCTGGAAAACAAAGGAAGTTGGTGCTTCTAATGAATGTAATTCTTAAAGACATATAAGAAAAGGCATTCTGTGGTTTTCTCTTGCTTTGGGTTTCCACTTAAAAACACTGGTGTACTATGTATGTGTATGATTTATCATGTTTTCATTGTTTATTTACTATGAAACTATTGGATGATAATGCTACATTGATATAACACTTGCATTTTATGGTTAAAAATGATTAATTTTCTCTATTACTTATTTAACCCCCCCTCTCAGTAATCCAACAATTGGTATCAGAGCAAGTTCCTTCAGAATTTTTTTTAACCACTAGAAAGAGATCATGGATTATTCTTAGAATGGAGTACCATTGTTTAATGGTCAGAATGGTTTAAAGTATGAATTATGGAGTGGAAGGATGAAAGTATTTTTACAGGCACATGGGTATTATATTTGGTTATCATTCGTTGCAGGATATGATAGTTCAAAAAGGGAAAAGACTGCAAACAAGAAGGGATTGAAAAAGAATAAAAAAATAGCAATGGATTTCATCTGGGAAGGATTACCTAATGCGGTAAGAGAAAAGGTTGGTAAATGTTCATCAACCAAAGAACTTTGGGATAATTTACATGATATATATTCGTCACCCATCACAGATTCAAAAAATACCAAAGAAGGTACAATTACAAATCAAGAAGAAATATGTTCACCATGTCAAAAAAATTCAGAAGATCAAGAGTACATAATGAACAAAGGTATGTTATTTTTCTTTAATTGTAAAAAATGTGGACATCTTGAAATATAATTCCATGAAGGAAATGAGACAAAAAAACTAGTTGAAAAAGAAGACAAGTATGAAGAAGAATTGATCGGTGCTTTAGATGAACTAAGAAAAGAAAGAGAAGAAAAAAAGTCACTCAAGAAAGAAATGATGACACAAAAGGAAAGTTCTCACATTTTTGAAGAATCCCATTAGGTCACCAAGAACTTAAGAACTTAGCTAGAAGAAGCCAGAAAGATTGAAGAAAATCTTAAAAATCAAAATAAGTATTTGGAAGCCAACATAGTAGAACAAAAGGAAGAAGTAGAGATGAGAGAAAATATATTGACCGATCATCTTAAGGAAAGAAATAACGATCTAAACTAGCTTGAGGTAGACTTTGGTCAAGAAGAGAAAGGAATTGAAGAAGAAATAATCACATTAAAAATCCAGTGTGAAGAAGTGAAAAGAAAAAAAGAAGTTATGAAGTCTCGGATAATGAAGAAAGACAAAGAGGCTGAGAAGCTTGAAGAAGAAGTTGCCACATTGAGAAGTAAAATTGTCAAGCTCAACAAGAACGTTGAAGATACAAAAACATCCACATCAGTTATAGAGAATGAAAAGAATCACTCTAGGTTGCTAGAAAAGAACAATGAAGAAAATAGAAAGAGTTATGAAGAAGTACTCAAAGGAAGGAATCATGGTCAACTAGAATCTAAGAAAACTATTAAAGATACATATTCAAGAATACCATCCATGTTCAACCCACAAAGAAGCTTCAATCATGATCATGATCAGTCAAGGAAGAAATTTAGAAGGGCTACACCACAAAGAAGATCATTCACTCCCAGGTATGCAAATTTCTTTTATGGTCATTGTTTTTATTGTACTAATTTTTGAGATAAGGTTGCAGATTGCAGGGATTATAAAAGTGTTCAAGCAAGAAATGCCTAAGTGACCCCACATAACATTGAATGTTATACATTCCATAACTATGGACACATAGCTAGTGATTGTAAAAGAATGATTGATACTTACATGAAAGAGAACATTGATATCAAATATAAGAAGGTATGGATAAGAAAACATGAAGAACAAGTGAACAAAGACCATGTCCTAGAGATCGCAAGATTGGAAATAAGACAATATGAAAAAAATTCTACAGATAAAAATAAAGATGTTAGATACATAAAGGTTTGGAAAATAACTGAAAGAAAAGAAGGACAAGTAAATAAGAAATAGGTTCAAGATATTATACTTTTAGGAATCATAGTGAAATATGAATCCATAGACATAAAGAAAGAAGTCAGAGATCAAAGAGATGATGAATCTACCAATGAAGATGATTATGAATACACATCAGAGCAGGAAATTTTCTGAGCCATCCGACTTAGAGACTCCCAGGTAACATGAATATTATATAGGGGGAGTCTATGCAATAGTTGTGACATACCAAAGAACCATCCTTCGAGCAACTTGCAAAGTTTGAGTACATAGATCCAGAGCAGTCAGTTAGAAGAAGTATAGTTTGATAGTTATAGTAGTGAAGACTTCATGATAGTATAATAATAAATGGGTCAACATTATCGACAATTGTACAGTAGAGTCTTGGACAGTATGGACAAATATGGATTCATAGATTGGTTAAGAGAGTGGTTCTAAGACAAAGGAACATTATGGATGTTAATTACATAGGAAATGGCTCGAACAATGCTAATGGATTCCAAATTGACAGATTTTTTTGGACACATGAAGTGCATACAACATTTCACATTAAAAACAAAGTAATGCTAAAAAACAACAATGGAAAAACTCCCTACGAGCTATGGAAAGGAAGACCGACAAATGTGAAGCACTTCCGAATATTTTGAAGTAAATGCTACATCAAAAGAGAATCTGGAAGAATGAGAAAGTTTGACTCTCGTGTGGACAAATGAGTACTTTTTGGTTACTCAAGTACAAGGAAAGCATACAAGTTTTACAATTTGATTGAAAAAAGTTGTGGAAAGCGTCAATATAAAAATTGATGAAACAGGTGGATGAGAATCAAAGGAATAAGAAAATGAATCCGTGGAACAACTTTATGAAGAAGAAGCAAAAGATGAAGAAGAAGTAGAAGAAGAAGATGCAGAGGATACAATATAAGTAGAAGAGAAAGTTCATCTAGTGCCTCCAAAGACACTTAGCAAACAAATACAAAAAAATCATCCTTTAGATTAGATTATCAGAAACAAGGATGCATGAGTTGAGAATAGAAGAAGAATCCATTCTCTAGAACAAATGTACCTAGAAATCTTATCTACAATTGAACCAAACAATTTTGAAGAGGCCAAAAATGATGAATTATGGAATAAGTCCATGGATGAAGAATTGGATCAAATAGAGAAGAATGAAACTTGGGAATTGGTTCCAAGACCAAAGAATAAGAATGTGATTGGCACAAAGTGGGTTTTCAGAAATAAATTGAATGAATACGGACATGTTACAAGGAACAAAGCTAGATTTGTATGTAAAGGATACACACAGGTTGAAGGAATCCATTTTGAAGAGACATTTACCCCAATTTCCAGAATGGAAGCAATCCAATTGCTTTTAGGTTATGCATGCTCCAAGAATATTAAAGTGTATCATATGGATGTGAAATCAACTTTTATGAATGGGGAACTTGAATAAGAATTCTACATCAAACAACCAAAAGGATTTCGGTTTTCATAAAATGCAGATTACGTGCGGAAATTGAAGAAGGCCTTGTATGGTCTAAAAACAGCTTCTAGAGCATGGTACTCTAGACTGAATAAATATCTACAAGATTCAGAAAAAGATATGCATAATGAATTTGAAATTTCATTACTCGGAGAACTATCCTTCTTTCTAGGTCTTCAAATACGTTAAAGAAACCAAGGAATTTTTATTTCTCAAACTAAATATATTAGAGAAATGCTAAATAGGTTCAGAATGTAAGATTGAAAACCTGTTACCACTCCTATGCAAACTAGTTGCATGTTGAGAAAAAATGATGATTCAAAGTATACAGACCAGAGGTAATAAAGGTCAATGATTGGTAGATTACTATATGTGACAACATCCAGACCAGATGTAATGCAGGTAGTTGGACAGGTGGCACGATTTCAAGCAACACCAAAGGAATCAGATGTATTAGCAGTGAAGAGGATTTTCATTTATCTCAAAGGAACATAAGAGTTTGGATTATGGTATCCAAAAGGAAAGGATATATCACTTATTGCCTACACAGATGCAGATTGGGAAAGTTGCATTGATGACCAATGGAGCACCAATGGAGCAACGTTCTACTTGGGTGAGTGTTTAGTATCTTGACTAACCAAGAAACAATCATAAGTATCTTTATCTACAACTGAATCAGAGTATATTGCAAAAATAGGATGTTGTACTCAATTTCTATGGATGAAACAAACTTTGACAGATATACGGGTTGAGTATGATTAGGCCATTCCAATATATTGTGATAATACAAGTGCCTTCAGTATCTCAAAGAACAGGGTAATGTAATCCAAGACGAAGCACATTCCAATAAAGTATCACTTTCTATGGGAACATGTTGTAGAGAATAACATCAAAGGTTAATATGTGGGAACAAAAGAACAAGTGGTAGACATCTTTACAGAACCACCTCCAAGGGAACCCTTTGAGTATCTTCGCCAGAGACTTGGAGTAATTTCTACTCCAAAATGAATGCTTTTGAATTATTATCTTATATGTATTATATTTACACGAGGAATAACCATACAGAGTTCTATCAGGGGGAGCAGGCTCGGATAGAAAGATACCTTTTCCATTGATGACAAAGGGGGAGAGATTTATGAGATGCAAAGGTGAATTCTTGGAGAAAGAGAACAAAGGCATGGTTCCAGGGGGAGCGATGGTCATAGGGGGCACATGCGTGATATGACTTCAGTATTGCATTAGAGGCTTTCCATCAATTACAAATGGGGATATTTTTTATTATTTGGGATGGTTATCATTGATTTCAACCCTTGAAGAAAGTATGATAGCGAATTCTGGTAGCACAAAGGTTTGGGTAATGGAACAATGTTTGTTTGATGTATAATGGTATGATTTTTAATATATTTTAAGGTAACACTATTCTCGATGGATAACAGATGTCATGCCATTTCCATTACTATGTGGAACGTCACATAACTCCTCACGGTTAGAGAGTTATGGCCATTTGAATTTGGAGAACACTCATGAGTCATCTAGAAGACCCAAACGGTCAAAGTAGTCAAAGTGGTTGCAAAGAAGAAAGTATTTAAATAAGAATATTCTATATGGATATTACATGTCATTCCATTTTTGGTGGTATGTGAAATGTCACATAACTTCTAACGGTTAGAGAGTTATGGCCATGTGAAGTTGGAGAACCCTCATGAGTCATCTAGAAGCCCCAAAAGGTCAAAGTAGTCAAAGTGGTTGCATAAAAGAAATTATTTAAATAATAAAGTGAAGTGATGAGTGTACTATAATTCAAAGTGGATACAAAAGAATTTATTTAAATAATAAAGTTAATGGATAAATTACTAAGTGGATAAGTGGTTAGAAGTGGGTTAGCCCTAAAATAAGGAAAGTGGTTTAAGATGGTTAGAAGGTAACCGCTTGAGGAAGCTACATAAATGTATAAATAAGAGGCAAGGGTATCTCAATTCAATTACACTTGAGAATATTGAATATATATAAGTGACTGAGGTAACCAAAGGATATCTAAGGTGAATTTTAGATGGAAGGTGAAGTAAAGAAGAATGATATTCAAGGGAGGATAAATTCTTTTGATGATGCTTTCTAAGGTATTTTATCTATAGGTCATCTCACCATTTTCACAACAATTTTTTTTCTAGAATGATTCATACAAATAAATATGGAGGTTGTTGAGAAAACATATCCAAGTATCCTTGATAATTTTTTTTATCTTTTGGGTCATTTCATTTTTTGAGTTACACTTTGTGGAAAATAGGGTTTGTGGCTAGTCCTGAAACTAGTCTAAAACATGTGTTTCGGGTAAAAACATCATAACTTCTTCATAAAATATCCAAACTCAGTAAGACCAAATGTTTTGGTTATATTACAATCTGTAGTATTATTTGTACCATTTTCAGATCCATACAACAAATATTCTGTGTGAGGAATGCTCTGCAAACTCGTTCTCTAGAATAAGCTAGAATTCAACAAGGTGTGCCATTTTTTCTATAACTCGTTTTATGATAGGTCCCAAGCCATGAAACCTAGAGGAATTTCATAAAAGACACTGAAGAACATTGTGTGCTATCTTCAAATATTTATTTACTGCATGTACATAGTTATGATTATTTCAAGTTAGGGTTGTTGATTAATCCAAAATTAGTCATGTGAGACTAAAGTAAAGTTTGATGAAAATGATAGTCTCTTGTTTTTAAAGTTAAGGAAGGTTTGCAGGTATGTGATCATATACATTGGGTCTATTACAGAGTTATAAATCATATTTGGATGATGAAATTGATGAGGGGTTTTGGTTGAGGTACATGTTGGGTACATGTTTGAGACAAGTAGTTGATGAGTTGGTATATACATGAGGTGTATAGTTGATGATGTTGGTACATCTTGATGAGTCATAGTTTATGTGTATTTCATGCATGATTGGTACATATTTGGTGCATGGTTGATGCACTTGTTGATGGTACAGGTTGTTGCATGGTTGATGCACTTGTTTATGGCACATGTTGATTACATGTTGTTTAAGGTACATGTTGATTACAAGTTGTTTGATGCAGGTTGATTGGTACATGTTTACAACAATATATCTTATAGTGATAGTGTGACAATGGTTCCATCATTATACTTCTATGTTAGGGAAGTTGGACGGAGCACATAAAGGTGACTGTAGCCACCTTCCTGTTGTAGTTGGAGAACATAGGGGGTTGTAGCCTTCTTCTGGTTGTAGACAGAGAATTGGGGAGTTGGAGCTTCCCTCCGGTTGTATCCTGAGAAACTAGGGGGTTGGATCCTCCTTCCAGTTGCAGCTGGAAAACAAAGGAATTTGGTGCTTCCAATGAATGTAGTTCTTAAATACATATAAGAAAAGACATTCTGTGGTTTTCTCCTGCTTTTTGTTTCCACAGAAAAACACTAGTGTACTTTGTATGTGTATGATTTCTCATTTGTTCATTGTTTATTTACTTTGAAAATATTGCATGATAATGCTACATTGATATAACACTTGCATTTTATGGTTAAAAAGGATTAAATTTCTCTACTACTAATTCACCCCCCCTCTTAGTAATCCAACAGTTTCAACAATCTTATCATCACGTATAAGAAGGAAAATACTAATAAGTTGTTAGATAGGCTTTCTAAGCCACCGATGTCGAAGATAAAATCTTTGGGTACTCTTATGCACATGAATCCTTACACCCATGATTCATACAAATAATAATACCTAGAATATGAGGACTTTAAGGAGGTATTTCAACAACCACAATGCTAAGTTATTGAAGATGTTGGTGGTGGGAAGGATGGATACCATCTCTAAGAAGGATTTATCTATTGGATGGATAACCTCTATTTTCACAAAGGAGAAATATTGTGACTAATCAGAGAGGCTCACACCTCCAAAGTTGTAGGTTATTCCGTTGTTGGGAAAATAGTGGCTAACTACTAGAAGTATGTGTATTGGCCCATGATTAGTTTAGTAGAGGATGCATACTTTGTTGTATCAAAAAACCTAGTAATATGAAACAAGGTTTATACTCTCCTTTATTTGTACCTCCTAGACCATGGAAGATAATCTATGTGGAATTTATGGGTGGTTTTCTAAGAAGTAGGAGGGGACAAAACTATCTATTTGTGATAGTGGACAAGATTAGTAAGATGTGAATTGTCATTGGTTGTAAAAAAACCACCAAGGAACAAGTTGCAACAATAATTTTCTTCGAAAGGGTTTAAGTGCATTTTGTGGTAGCAATGAGAATCATCTTAAATATATTTATTAAATTTCTTAGTTTTGTTTGTAATACCATTGAGGGAATATGGACACCAAGTTTAAGATATCTACAATGTTAGCTCCACAAATACATTGGTTAAAAATAAGTGGTGAACTAGACTGATCCAAAAAGGATACAAAGAAGGCTAAGAACAAATCAAAACTCATAGAGGCAACTTAGAATGCTCAAAATGGCTTCAGCGGACAGAGAAAGGGAAAAAATTCAAAGTTCCCAAAGCTTAGTAAAAATGGAATGACCGTGAAGAGCATGTCACAAGCTTTCTAACGACGTAAATAACTCATCAAACGGATTTACAGATCAAAATATATTCACGGTTAAAGTTTTGTTCAACCTAGCCCAATCAACAGGGATGAGTCAGCATCCGTACTGCTGACGTCAACATCAGTATGGATGACATCATTGTCCATACAGTATACATGGAAAGTGTAGAGGGAGACACATTTCATGATGATGTTAGCATGTAGTCAACATGTCATGTGGCAGCACCAGAGGCTACAATGTGTCACTCACCAATAAGATTTTTAGGGCTCCATGTGGATCGATAGAAAGGTGCCACATGGCACCCCCAGGTGATGCCACATGGCACCACCCAAAAGGTGCCACATGCCCCATATAGAGGTGACATCAGCAGCCAGGTGGGTTAATCAACAGATGCCACGTAGCGCAATCGGAGGGTGCCATGTGGCACCCTCAAAATTCCCAAGGAGGGCCCGTGATCGAAAAACCAAAAAAAATATATTAAAAGATAGTCTACCAAATCTTGCGGCTCTTCCACCAGAATTGGCGGCATATTCCAATCTTCGTCGGTTTAGAAGCATCTTCACCAGTTTTAGCAGAGCCCACCAAAAACTCTTATAACAAATGTATATAAAGGGGAGGCCTGCAGGTTTGACCCCGAGACCTCCGCCTAAACCTCCACCAACCTACAACCTTAAAATAACCTCCCTAACCAATGCACCAACCACTTCATTTATTCATAATTTCTTGAATTTTTGTATAAAAAGGGGCCTCTGCCAGTGCAGATAGGAGGGAGAACCACGGGCATGCCTGTACGAATTTTTGCATGGATTTTGAGACAAGGCACATTTTTTGAGATTTTTCCAGTCATTCATCTGCAGAGGAAGGCATAAAAACCGAGGTAGGGGTGTCTCTTGGGCCTGAAAGTGCCAGACTCGGATTGAGGCATGGAGACAACCATTTTTAGGTAATTTGACACCACAAATGTAATGGCAATATTTATTTTCTGATATGAGCAAATATTTTGTAGCTTAACTCCAAAATGAGGTATACTTATGCATTTTGCCCAATTCTTTTGTGGAGTTAATAAAAAGGTCTACCCATTTGAGAGAAGGACCCAGAGACATACTCCACCAGGGACGAACTCCGTTATGAATTTTTTGTGTTCATATTGCATTCTTATGTATTTTTCCTTTTGATATTTTCCTTCTTTATGGTGTACTTTAGTGTATTCTCTTTTAATACAATTCTTTAATAAGTCAACAAACAAAAATATATCGCATCATGTTGGCATCAGAGTAGTCGTATTTGACTTGAATTGTTGATTATGAATGATTACTAGGGCCAATCATAAGCAGGGTGAACGAACTTTTAATAAATTCAATCCCGAAGTTGGTCATGCATCCTGAAGGAAGAATATGGCATAAGAGGACAAGCGTGATGAATAGAAGAAAAACTTTCACATGGTATTTTATCGCATGTCAGAAATGGTCGAACGAATGTATGGAGATTACGAGAAGAGGATGAAGAAGAAACGGAAGAAAAAGGAAGAACCCCCCGATGATGATGCTTCGGTAAACCAAGGGGTTGGAGGAAACCATCCCGAGCCTCCATATTCACCTTCAATTTATAGTTCTTCTTCCTCTGAGCATTCTCATCATTCTCATCATTATAGCCATAAAGCCTCTTTTAAGAAACCATTATTAAATCTTGATGTAAAGTTTGTTTTACCTATGTTTAATGGAGATGTTAATCCTTAAAAACTAGATAATTGGATCCTACAGGTTGAATTATATTGTCGTGTTCAATATATTGATGAAGAGGAATTTAAAGTGCAACTGGCTTCTCTTTGGTAGAAAGGAATTACTCTCATATGGTGGTAGAGAAATATACAAGACAAAATTAAGTGTGGCAATATTCTTTCACCATGGTCGTAATTTAAAAAAGAGATAAGGAACCAATTCTATCCATTATGGTATTTACATAAAGCGATGATGGAATGGAAAACTTTAAGGCAGAGTAAAGGTACAATTGTATAAAGTTTCACAGAAGAATTTAGCAAGAAATATCTTGCATTGAATATTCCTTTGGATTCTTATGGAACTTTAATGAAGTATATTGGCACACTTCAAAGTTATATTCGTCATACTTTTCTCTTGTTTAAACCCACTAGTCTTGATGAAGTTTGTGTGCAAGACACCTACCTTGAGAACATGGGGAAACATGTTCAAGAAGATACCATGAAGAAACCTTCCAATTTCCCACAAAAGACTTTCAAGAAGTTTAAAAGGAAGGACAAGAAGACTGCTACAGTAATGAGAGAAGGAGGAAAACCATCTTGCACTCATTGCAATAAGAGAGGTCACGATGAAGAACACTGTTGGAAACTCCATTCGGAAAAGAAACCGAAATAGTTTGATGGAAAGGGGAAGACAAATACCATTGCCACAGTGCACCAAGATCTTGGTTCTGATTCAGAAGATGAAGGAAAGATCACAATGGTTGCAGTACAAGGTAAATATTCCCTTCATGCTAGTTCAATTTTCAATGATTAATCTCATGTTGATGAACGAAAGAAGAATGAGTTATTTCATATACGATTTGTATCTAAACATACTAAGATAGATACGTTATTTGATCTAGGTTCCCAAGTAAACTTAATATCTGAAGCACTTGTCGAGAAGATGGGTCTTTTAACGAAACCACATCTGAAGCCTTATCCTCTTGGTTGGGTATGTGATAAAGCAAAACTTAATGTCACCAAACAATGTAGGGTCGGATTTTCTATTGCTTCAAATTTGATTGATGAAGTGGATTTGGATGTTGTACCACTTGCTATATGTGGCATAGTGTTGGGGAGTCCTTATCTTTATTATAGAATAACAGTCTTCTTTCGTCATGAGAAAAAATACCACCTTACTAAGGGGGCAGTGGAATATATCGTTAGATCTCATAACATGAGGGTAAATACAACACTTGTTAGTGAAGGACAAATGAAAATACTCATAACCACTAATAAGAGATATGTACTCATGGTCGCCAAAGAGAAATATGCCGGGACATCCGATGCTTTCCAAGGATGTGACCCATCTCATAAAAAGGAATTAATTGAAATTATTTCTAAGTATGGTGATATTTTTTAGGAACCATATGGATTACCTCCTAAGAGGGAAATCCAACATGAGATACATATTTAGCAGGATTCTCCTCTTCCTAATGTGGGCATGTACAGGATGTCCATTATGGAGATGACATAGATCAAGAAGCTGGTACATGGCTTATTGGATCAAGGGGTCATCAGGCCTAGTTCATCTCCTTGTGGTTCTTTGATCATGATGGTGCCAAAGAAATATGGCACATGGTAAATGTGTGTCAATTACCGATCCTTAAATAAAATCATGGTGAAAAATCGATACCCTCTTCCTCGTATAGATGATTTACTTGATCAGTTGAAGAATGTTGTTTATTTCACTAAGTTGTATTTGCACAGTGGATGTCATCAAGTCAGGGTTTCATAACATGATGCATGGAAGACTTCCTTTAAAACCAAACAAGGATTGTTTGAGTGGTTAGTTATGTAGTTTGGGCTTTGTAATGCTCGTGCAACTTTCATGTGTGTGATGAATGAAGTATTCAAGCCTTTCCTATATGACTTTGTGATTGTGTATTTAGACGACAATATTGTTTTTAGTGGGACTTGGGATGAACATGTGAGGCATGTAAATCAAGTATTGGATAATTTTTAGAGGGAAAAAATGTATGTGAAAATGTCTAAATGTGAATTTGGCAAGACTGCACTTGTATACTTAGGTCATATCATGGGAGGAGGACAATTGAAGATTGATCCTTCCAAAATTGAAGTAATTGTAAGATGGCTTGAGCCAAAGAGTGTAACCGAAGTCTAAAGCTTCTTAGGTGCAGTCTAGTAATGGAGGAGATTCATTCCCAACTTCTCCTTTATAGTGGCTCCTTCACATGACTTAACCAGTGTGAAGAACACTTTTTAGTGGGAAGGAAAGAAACAAAAATATTTCGACACTTTGAAGGAAAAGATCAGTACCGCACTAGTATTAGCACTGCCAAATCTTCTACAGTCATTCGAGATCGAGATAGATGCCAACAGATACACAATGGGTGCAATATTGATGCAATATCATAAGCCTATTTGTTACCACTCTGATACGTTTAACCAAGTTGTTGTTAACTATCATACATATGATAAAGAGTTGTATGAATTAGTTCAAAGCATAAAGAAATGGAAGCACTACCTTTTAGGGAAGGAAACAATTATACATACAGATCACCATCCCTTATAGTATCTTCAAGCATAGACCAAACTGCAACAATCTTAGCACTATAGATGGATGGGTTTTCTACAACAATTTCATTTGGTAATAAAGTACAAGAAGGGTACAAGTAACAAGGTATTCTATATGCTTTATATACCTCCTATTGTTTCTTCTACTATTTTGAAGAATACTTCTTTATCTCATGATATCTATGTAGAACAATATGCCATCCATGAAGATTTTAAAGAATTATAAGAGAAGCTAACCCATGGTGCACATGTAGAGAACTATTGTCTGCAGGGAAAACTACTCTATCATCTTGGGAAGCTATGTATTCCTACAAGTGAGCGAGTCCATGTAATATGAGAATCTCATACTTATCTTGTGTCTGGGAATTTTGGGGTAGGAAAAACTATGGCTCATTAGCAGAGGTTTTGTTACTGGCCTGAAATGAAATCAATTGTAACTAAATATTTAAAGGCGTGTGTGATGTGTTCTACTTGTAAGCCCACTAATAGAAAATTGGGGCTATACTCACCACTTCCTGTTCCATCCCAACCATGGGAAATAATTTCCATGTATTTTGTAGGGGGTTTACCAATGACCAGAGGGGGTCATGATTATTTGTATGCCATAATGGATAGGTTCAACAAGATGTATATATTTATGCCTTGTAAAAAGTAGATCACTGTTGAGAAGACTATTAATCTCTTCTTTCAATATATTTGGGTTCACTTTGGGTTACCCACGTCCATTGTATTGGATCGAGATACTCAATTCCTTGGGGATTTTTGGACTAGCTTGTGGAGGATGATGCAAACTGAATTGAAGAGGAAAATTTCTTTTCATACACAGACCGACGTACAGATAGAGGTGGTAAACAAAACAGTGGTACATTTTCCTCGAGGCTACTGCAACAAGAATCCTAAGTTATGGAATGAACAAATAACCTATGCACAACACACTTATAACCGAGCTTTACATTCATCCACTCAGAGTTCACCTTTTGAGACGTGTTTTGGGTACCTACCAAAGGTTCCTTTGGCTTGATGTATGGGAGAGATACCGATTTGAGTGAAGAACGAAGACATGAAAGAGATCGCAATTTCATCCAGAGTATTCAATAGATACACCAAGCACTCAGGGAAAAGTTTGAGAAGAGTCAAGTACAATATAAAGCTTGACATGAAAAACACAGGGTTGATCATCAGTTCTAGGTTGGAGACTGGGTATGGATTAACATCAACAAGGAATGATTGAAGGGTGAAGGAAAGAAACTCAAGCCCATCCGATATGAACCCTTCACTATCTTGGATAAAAGTGGCACTAATGATTTTCATTTAGATCTTCCACCTTATATGCAGATTTACTCCATTGTGAACGTAGAGAACGTGAAACTTTTCGAGCCTCCCATGATCATGTATCGGGATGAGGAGGTTTCAATACCTTTAGTTGATGATTTTGCACATGAATACTTGGATGAGTTACATGAAGATATCATCCTGGAGAGAAGGATGAGGACTTCACGTAGGGGTGATGTTGATTATCTTCAAGTAGGCTTAAAGGGCACACATCCAAGCAAGGCAAAGTGGATTGAGAAGGACAAAGTGGGGACTCTTCCATCACTTACTAGTTGATTGATGAAATATTTTGGTGGTCCAAAAATCTCTCAGTGGGAAGGTGTGATCCAAAAAGGATCCAGAGAAGGATAAGAACAACTCAAAACTCACAGAGGCAACTTAGAACACTCAGAATGGCTTCAACAGATAGAGAAAGTTAAAAAATTCAAAGTCCCAAAAAATTAGTAAAAATGGCATGATCAGGAAGAGAAAGTCATAGGATTTCTAACGGTTCAAACGAATCATCAAACAGAGTTAAAAATCGAAATATATTCACGGTCAAAGTTTTGGTCAACCTAGCCTAGTCAACAGGGATGAGTCAACATCTATACTGCTAACGTCATCATCAATACGAATGATGTCATTATCTGTACAGTATAAGTGGCAAGTATAGAGGGAGACACGTGTCATGATGATGTTAGTGTGCCACATGGAAGCACTAGAGGCTACCACATGTCACCGGCCAATAGGATTTTTAGGGCTCGATGTGGATCGGTACAAAAGTGCCATGTGGCACCCCTAGGTGATGCCACGTGGCACCACCCAGAAGGAGCCACGTTTCTCGTATGGAGTTGACATGGAGGTGACATAAAAAACCAGGTGGTTCAATCAATGGATTTCATGTGTCCCATTCGGAGGGTGCCACGTGGCACCCCCAAAATGCCCAAGGAAGGCCCGTGACCAAAAAAGCAAAAAAAATATATTAAAAGACAGTCTGCCAAATACGACGGTTGTTCCACTAGAATTGGCGGCATATTCCAATCTCCTCTAGTTTAGCAGCATCTCCACCAGTTTTAGAAGAGCCCACAAAAAAATGTTATAACAAATGGATATAATGGGGAGGACCTCGGGTTTGACATCAGGACCTCCGCCAACCTACAACCTTAAAATAGCCTCCCTA
>JZKD02S1640605.1:59997-80245 GCA_000966675.3 Picea glauca | reverse complement strand
AGTGGTTTTCTTTTAAAAAATTCGGCAATGAAGTGTCTAGCCTGGGCATTTTTGTGCACAGTGATTTCCTTGAATGATGACGACAATTTAGTGTTCTTTCTGGTGCATTTTGCATAGTGGTTTTCTTTTAAAAAAAATTGGCAATGAAGTGTCCAACCTGGGCATTTTTGGTGCACAGTGATTTCCTTGAATGATGATGACAATTTAGTGTTCCTTCTGGTGCATTTTTCACAGTGGTTTTTTTTTTTAAATTCGGCAATGAAGTGTCTAGCCAGGGCGTTTTTGTGCACAGTGACTTCCTTGAATGATGACGACAATTTAGTGTTCTTTCTGGTGCATTTTTGCACAATGGTTTTCTCTTAATTAATTCGGCAACAAAGTGTCCATTCGGGTGCATTTTTCACAATGAATTTCTTCTAAATAATGACTGATATCATAGTGTCCATATGGGGAATTTTTGTACAGTGATATGCCCTATTTATTTATGACAACAATTTTATTCCTATCTGATATGTATGTACAACGATTGCCTTATTTATAACCAACATAAATACAATTCCCTTTTGGTGTGTAGGTACAACGATTTGCCTTAGGTATAATTGATAGCTCCCTTATAGTGGTTAGATAATAGCCTTCCCAAACCTCCAGTTTCATCATAGGAATCATTTAATTGATTAGCACCGCCTTTAATGTTTAACAACCTTAAACAAAGCATATCTGTCTTTAATTGGTCGGGACAACCTTCAATTGATTAGATAACCTTACTTCTTTCATGAACAGTTCTTAATTTAATTTATCTTAGATTTGTCAAGTTGGTTTAATATTGATTAAATAATACTTGTCGATTGATGCGAATTTCAGGTTAATCAGATTGTATTTAATTATTTATTATAATGCAGATTGCCTAATCGATTCGTAGTTGATACTATTTTGATTGAATTTAATGTATTGTAGAATTGCCAATGGATTCGAAGGTAATGCTATTTAGATTGAAATGAATGACTGAGGTGTAAGGTAGAATGATCGATTGGAGTTGTGTTTAATGTTAATCAGATGGTATGTTAAAGACTAGTTTTTAAGTTAGACGTGATAAATTTAGAGGGATGATCAATGTCAAAACAATTGTAACTGTTGACTGATTCAGATGTGAGTAAAGGGTTGGGTTGTTGATGAAGTCATGCGTTGGCTTGCAACTTCCCTTTTTTTCATCCTCTTGCATCTTGTCGACCTATTGTTGGGGTTTGGGCGCAGTATTGTGTCAATTGTTTCACCTCCTAGCGCACTGGATTTTCTTGAATCCTTGGTCCTGTTAGGATTGTTGCGCCAAGGCTATTGACGTGTTTATTTTTGGGGGATGACATGATTCTTGATGAGGGAATCATGGCATGCCCTATTGGATAGTAGCGAATGATAACTTGGTGAAGTCAATGCCTTTCGTGTGAGTGTTGTCGAGCGTTGTAAGTTTTCTTTTGGCACATGGGTGGAATGACTTAATGTGTTTTGTTCGCATGTCGTGAAGTTCCTGTCTTGATCGTCAAGGCCATTGTGTTGAGATGGGGATGTTGTCCCTTAGCTTATAGTCATGGTCATGTTTGCGGTGGGAGGGTAGTTCTTCTCCTTGTTGTCCTACTCTTGTTTCACCTAGTTGCCCATGTGATGGTGGGAGGAGTCATAGTTGCTTGTTAAAAAAAAAAAAAATCACTTGTAGTCGTAACGATGGGGTCGTTACATATGGTATGAGAGTCGGTTCAACCCTGCGACTATGGATCAACAGGCTTTCCACTGCAATAACCCATGAGTTCTAACCCTTTCATTAATTGAAAACCTTAGTGTGTCCTTGCAGGATCGCATTTAGAGGATGCCTCAAAGGTCTGCGACATGGTGCCATGGAAGGAGGTGCGATGCCTCCAGAAGTTCTCACACCCTTAGATTTGAACCCCGAAGGGGAATCATAAGTCCTTGGGATAGATTCGCTAGTTGTAAGGGAGATGATGGTCGGATAAGGACCTTTCAGTTTTTATCAAAGGGCCCTTGATTCACCATCAGTACTGAGTTGAGGCAAGGGCACCTGTACCCCGGAGGGTCCACAACACACCCTAGCAAGTATCATTTGCTTCCACCAAGGACAAGAGAGAGTTGAGTTCTAGCATCCATGAGTGTCATGGACGGTGGTGCTCTCGAGGCACAGTTGTAGAGGAAGGAGTGGTGCTTCATGCTTATACCTCCAACATGAAGGTTTGCATGGTGGTATTTCAACTAAAGGGGAGTGCTCATCTATGGTGGAAGTCGCTCATATTGCAACTGAACATGGCTGTCAAAGACGTGTCATGGGAAAGGTTTGAGGAATGATTCTGAGAGAGGTACCTTTCAGAGGAATTCATTGAGCATCAGCTCAATGAGTTCAATGCCTTACGACAAGGAGGTCGTATGGTGCCCAAGTACGAGGCCCATTTTATGGAGCTGCTCCGGTATGCTCCACATCTTAACACTGAGAAAATTATGGTCAACAGGTTCGTGTTCGGCCTTAACAACAACATATGCGCAAAGGTCAGGATTTTGATGCCTCAAACCTTGTATGATGCCATCCAAGAAGGCCCTCATTGTAGAGGAGGAGTTTATCAGTGGGGGGCAAACCAGGACTCCAGCGAGACCAGCAGGGCAAGTGTCATCTGGAGCATAGCAACATCAGACACGAACTAGACATATGCTAGGATATCATGGCTTCCAAAGGGGATCCACTTTCACTACACTTCGATGACCGACACCTCAACAACGAACACCTTATCGGGGACCATAGCATCAACAACAATGTCACTTGCAGCAACAACAGTTTAGGCCTATTTAGTAGAACAAGCCAGGGTTCTAGGCTGGTGGGCTGTCATCTTCTACTTTGGGTACCAGGACTACTGAGCCGAAGAAGGGGTTTTGGACATGTGGGGAGCCACACTACCAGCGTGACTTCCCTGTGGAGAGGACTAGAGCATCTAGATCAGCTGGACCTACTATCGTGGGAGATATGTGCAAGGCCCATCAGATTCTTGTAGCAGTGAATAACTACCAAGCATAGCATCAATCAACTATGCTTGAGACGAAAGGTACTGTCGCTGACCAAACCCTTAGTATTTTGATAGATCCTGGTGCTATCGAGAGTTTCACTTCTGGTACAGTGCTAAAAAGGATTAAGGTAAAGGTAGTTGAACATGATGAGTTTAGTGTCATAGAGATGGATTCGGGAGGCAAACAAATTCTGTTGGAGGAAAGGTTACAGGATGTATCCTTAACTTGGGAGAGTTTTTCACCAGGGCCAACCTATACATCATGATCTTAGGATCTTATGATGTCGATATTAATATGGATTTGTTGGAATCGCATGAGGCGATACTCAACTGTAAGACGAAACGATTGAGCTTGGTCGATGATGAGGGACAGAGACATGTTATTTTAGGCCAGAACCTGAGAGTTTCCCTGAGGTTCATCTCTTCCTTGCAACTTCGAAAGAGCATGCGCAAGAGGTGCAAGGTTTATGCGATCCTTGCGTTAAACGAGAAGGGAGTAGCGAAATGTCTAGAACACCTTCCAGTGGTGAGAGAGTTTGCGAACATATTTCCATAGGAGTTACTTGGGATTCCGCCAGAGAGGGAATTGGAGTTTACTATAGACCTAAAACCGACAACTAAACCGATAGCGAGAACGCCTTATTGGATGTCGACCTCAGAATTACAAGAGTAAAGAATGCAACTGAAGGAATCGCTGGACTTGGGACTGATACATCCTAGTGTGTCACCATGGGGTGCACCTGTTATTTTCATACGAAAGAAGGATGGGTCATGGAGGCTCTGCATTGACTACCGTAAATTGAACCAGGCCATGATCAAGAATCAATATCCGTTGCCAAGGATTGATGATCTGTTCGATCAAATGAAGGGCGCAACGATGTTCTCCAATATCGATTTCCGATCAGGGTATCACCAATTATGGATCAAGGAGGATGATGTCCCTAAGACCGCCTTTAAGATGAGATTTGGAAATTACAAGTTTAATGTTTTACCGTCTGGACTGACAAACACCCCAGGGGGATTTATGAGTTTGATGGATGGGGTGTTCCGCGAGTACTTGGACAAGTTCATCCAAATATTCATTGACAATATTTTGATCTACTCTCGGACAACGGAGGAGCATGATGAGCACTTGCGTTTGGTACTACAATGTCTGTGAGAGCACAAATTGTATGGGAAGTTGTCCAAATGCTCATTTTATCAATCAAAGATTCACTACTTAGGGTATGTCATCTCTGACGAAGGCATCGCTGTGGATCCAGCAAAGGTCGAGGCTATCATGGAACGGCCTGCGCCAACAAATGTCCCGGAAGTGTGTAGCTTCATGGGTCTAGCAGGATACTATTGACGGTTCATCGAGGGGTTTTCAAAGATAGCAAATCTGATCATGGAATTGCAGAAGAAAAACAAGAAGTTTGTTTGGACCGAGAAATGCGCGGAAGCATTTCGGAGGCTCAAGGAGTTGTTGACGAAAACACCGATACTAAAGGTCCCTGACATGGACGTGGACTTCTTGGTAAGCACTGATGCATCCCAGGAAGGCTTAGGCAGAGTCTTGATGCAATATAGATGAGTGATCACTTACATCTCGTGGAAAATGAGAAGGCATGAGGAGAACTACGCGACGCACAATTTGGAGTTGTTAGCCATCGTATATGCCTTGAAGGTTTGGAGACACTACCTTGTTGGATGAAAATTTGAACTAAAGACTGACTACTATGGACTACAACACATCTTTACGCAAAGCGACCTAAATGCACGACAATGACGTTGGTTGGAATTGCCCAGCGAGTACGACTTCAAGATTACTTACATAAAAGGGGCAGTGAACTGAGTAGCAGAGGCATTGAGTTAGGGAACATGCATCTTTTTGGTGTTGCCTCTTCAGATGAATCTATGTGAAAGGATTCTAACTTTACAGTGGGACGATGACTGGTACAAAGAGGTCGAGTATTTATCAGACAAAACACAATGATGGTACCATGATTTGAAGGATTTTCATTTGATAGCAATGGTTTTGAGGTTTAAAAATTGGATTTACGTACCATTGAATGATGAGTTGAGGATGTTGATCCTAGTGAGGCTCATAGAGCAGTTTACTTGGCTCACCCGGGAGTCAAGAAGATGAGGGCAGACCTTAAATCCTTATTCTTTTGGAAGGGAATGAAGGCAAACATAGTCAACTATGTGGCCAGATGTCTAGAATGTCAGTTGGTAAGGGATGAACATACACACCCCACAGGATTACTACAACCACATGCTATTTCAGAATCGAAATGGGAGGTGATTTCGATGGATTTTATTGTTGGATTTCCACTGACGGTAAGGAGACATGACTCGATTTTTGTAGTAGTAAACACTCTGACGAAGAGTGCTCACTTTATTCCTGTGCGTACGACGTATCAGGCACCTGACATAGCTAGAGTTTTCATTAGTGAGATTGTGAGGCTGTATGGCGTGCCTAAGAGGATTTTATCCAATCGAGGATCGGTGTTTACCGGATGATTTTGGATGAGTTTTCAAGAGGCCTTGGGAACCCAATATAGCTTTATCACTGCGTATCACCCAGAGACTGATGGGTAGACCGAACGAACAAGCCAGACCTGGGAGGACATGTTGCGCATGTACATGATGGAACAACAAAAGCATTGGGAAGAATTCTTGCCACTAGTGGAGTTCGCCTGCAACAAAAGTTACCAGAGCACCATTAAGACGGTGCCTTTCGAGTTTCTTTATGGGGGACCATGTCAGACGCCTTTGAGTTGGGATCGAATTGAGGATAGGGTCTTGGTAGGACCATAAGCAATCCAAGAAATTGAAGAGAAAATGCAAACCATAAGACAAAGGATTAAAGAAGCACAGGATCAACAAAAGAGTTGAGTCAATGCGCACCGTGTCAACTGTAGTTACAAAGTTGGTGATCGAGTCTTCTTACGAGTTAAATCGCATAAAAGTTCGAATAGGTTTGGGAAGGGAGCTAAACTCTCTCCTAGGTTCGAGGGACCTTTCAATATTGTGGAGAGAAAGGGGCTCGTGGCCTATCGACTAGCCTTGCCTAATTCTTTGAGGTGTATGCACGATGTTTTTCATATATCTGTTTGAGACATTATATTAGTGATCCTACACATGTTATTTAAATGAGTTCATTGCCAGTGTCGGACGAGGGGGCACTCATGGCTAAGCCAGTCCGCATCTTGGATCATCGCATTCGACATCTACGATGTTGAATGATAGAGTAGGTCAAGGTCCAGTGGGACAATTATAGTCTGCACTCGGTGACCTGGGAGGACGCATATGATATGCACCAACAATTTCCATTTTTGTTTGATAGATAGACACATGATACTATGATACACTTTATTTTGGCATATATACTGTGAAACTTTGGGACAAAGTTTAGACTAAGAGGGAGTGTATGTAACATCCTTCTTTGGTGCACTGAGTGAACTTATCCTTGAGGACACTTGCTCGCAAGTGATCTGGATTATTATGCTATTAAAACTTTTGATTTTGATTATGAGGCATTATGGGATGATGACATGTTGTTTTTCTCCACCTCGACATAGACATGGACCTAGTTTTACTGAGTGTGTAGGATTATGGACCTAGAGGATGTCGAGACATCAATGGAACTCCTTGGACTCCGAATCAATTCGGGGAGTGTACCTTTGGGGTTTGATTGTTTCACTGTGATTTTAGTGTTGCTGATTAGATGATATGATATGGATATATTTGGACATGATTCGTTGATGATGTAGCCTGACGATAACTTTCTGACCAGACTCACATGTGGAGTAAAGGGGTCACGCATGACTACTAGAGATGTTAAGGGAGAGGTGTGGTCAGTAGCCCTGCCACAACCTACTAGCACTCCCACCGTGGCTCGAACTGTAGGTTAACGATTACCTAGTTCGAGAGGACCCAAGATGTTGTGAGGGTAGACTGTGATAGTCGCTCACGATTATTCTAAGGGGTGCACAATAAGGAGGGGGCCTTGTTCCTTAGAGGCCCTTAGTCTCCAACAAGTTCACCTAGCGGAGTATTGATTGAAGGGGTTATTGATGTCTACCAAGTCAGTCAAGAGGCGAGTGGCACTCTTGGAGCATGTGCTGCGTCCTGAAGGGCACGTCGCACAAGAAAAATAGAGAGTGGTGAGTGGCACCCTTGGAGCACGTAGTGCATCCTGAAGGGCACATCGCGCAAGGGAACATATGAGGCAAGTTGCACCCTTGGAGCACCTAGTGCGTCCTGAAGGGCAGGTCACATTGTTGATGATAGAGGAATGAACCTAGATGGCCTTAGGACGAATAACATGTTAAGTATTTTAAAAACAAATTCCCTAATTAAATGTCGCCCAATACGAAAATTTAAGATTTAAGTCTAAACTATGCTAGTGGTAAAATTTTATCTCTCTATAATAATAATAATAATAATAAAAATAAAAACCACATGAATAATAATTATGATCTTCATTAAATCTTGTAACATGAAGGGAGTAAGAAATTAATTATTTAAAAAAAAAATATGTTGGATTAAAATTTAAAAAGGGAATTAATTGTTTTATTACTTTGATAATTTAAAATATACTAATTAAATAAGAAAAGGGAAAAAGGGGTTAATTTCCACACCTGCCTTTTTTTTGAGTTCTAAGTAAAAAGGGGAAAGAGGGAAAATCTAAAATATTAGGAAACTAGGAAAAGAGGTAAACATAAAAAGGGAAAAAGGGGAACTTAAGGGAAAAAACAGAAAGTCAAACTTAGTAAAGAATCTACCATTTAAGAGATTTCTAATTTAAACTAAATTAGCAATTTAATAATAGAGAAAGCCTTTAAAACCTGTAAGGGAATTTGGGGACACCTAGGAGTGATTCTAGGAGTAACTCTAGGTGGGTGAGGGAAATAAGATAATTAACTAATTAAAGAAATTAAATAATGGAGGAACATAGGGGATGGGGGACACTTGTACGAAGAAGAATTTTTAGGAATTTATTTTAAAATTTTAATTAAATGAGATTTTAGGAAAGAAAGGAAGTTCAACACTCTATATAATGAAAGAGGGAGAAAGATGAAGGGGGATCTTCTGTTTGCGTAACGTTACGTTGTAGAAATATCTACTTAACTGATTTACTTGTGGGAGTTGGGATACCCAGCTCAGAGAGGAGTGGTAGCTCGGCCTTGCAAGGCGAGATGGGAGCTAGTCGAAATCTATGGAAAGTGTGTGTGGCCCCTTTGTGGCTTGGGGGGCTAAGGGGAAAGAAGAGTACCCCTAGCATTGGCTGGGAGGTACGAGTCAAGTCTCATCGGTCGGCAAGCGGGAGTTGCACGGAGCATGCAAACATCATTCAAAGCGGGCGATCAGGAAACGGTACACTCTTTTCATTTTGTATAGTAGAATATATTAGGACTTATGCTTGGGTCTTCTTATTTAATGGATAAGTAAACTTATTTTTTTTATTTTTTTTAAATGATGAATGAAACTTTTCCTAGACTAGCTCAATGGTTGTTGTCTCCTATGGCCTTCTTTTTCTTGCATGTCTTGACCACCTGGATGTGACTCATTGTGTCCTTAATGGTTGTCTCCCTTCATCCTTATCTCCTTAATCCTCGCCTAAGAAGTCAGCTAGGAGCCTCATCTACGATCGTTGCCTTAGCATTAAAAGACCTATGGATCTCAACGCCCTTCTTTTCTGTGCAAGGATGATGAGTGAAGGATGAACCTATTAGTCGGCTACCTCTGTTGTCTTGTGCCTTGATGTAGATATTTGACCCGACGATTTATTGATTGATGATGAGGGTTTATCTTTTTCTTGTCTGTGTAGTAACGAGCTGTAGAGTGATTACGTTTTTATTCTTCTATGATGTTGAGTTGAACCAAAATGTCTCCCTTTTACATTGAATAGTCTGTCTTCTCTTTACATATTACAGAAAATCGTTTTATTCCTTTATTTCTTGGGATGTTTATACAACGATTTTATTTTATATTATTGAAAGCAATATAATTCCCCTTTGGTGCGGTTTTTGTTAGATTCGACATTCTGGCAATGGAAAAATGTGTTGATTAAACCTGTCTGCATTTTTTTTTATATCTTGCTAGACATGCCTGTGTTTTTATATCTCATTTGATTGCTTGGTGATCACTATTTTTTTGGATACACTTCATTGACTTAATATGCACAACAAAACCCCTTTTTATTTTTCTAGTCAGGAGTTGGATTGCCAGACACTTGACAAGGCTACACACCTTTCGTTCTATACAGCCCATGTTTATTGGTTAAGAAGAAATTTACTTCTAGTTGTTTTATGGAATGGATAATCTCAACACATTAAATTATTGGGAAGATTTAACCTCAGTAAAGTTTAACTGTTTAAGCTCAACGATCTGATTTAATTGTATGTTGATATCTCTGTGAATTGGACCAGTGACCAACGTTTTTTTTTTTAATCCCTGATTGACAACGTCCATTCACTGAACTCGCCAGCGTTTTAACTTAGATTTTACATTGCCCTCCCCAGTGATTCACCACAAATTTATCTAGTCATAATGATTTGAATCATATATTAAAAGATAGCGATGTTAATTTCCTTCTGGCATTCTTTCTGGTGCATTTTGCACAGTGGTTTTCTTTTAAAAAATTCGGCAATGAGTGGTTTTATTTTAAAAAATTCAGCAATGAAGTGTCCAGCCTAGGCATTTTTGTACATAGTGATTTCCTTGAATGATGACAATAATTTAGTGCTCTTTTTGGTGCATTTTGCACAATGGTTTTATTTTAAACAAAATTGGCAATGAAGTGTCCAGCCTGGGCGTTTTTGGTGCACAATGATTTCCTTGAATGATGACGACAATTTAGTGTTCCTTCTGGTGCATTTTGCAAAGTGGTTTCATTTTAAAAAAATTCGGCAATGAAGTGTCCAGCCTGGCCATTTTTGTGCATAGTGACTTCCTTGAATGATGACGACAATTTAGTGTTCTTTTTGGTGCATTTTTGCACAATGGTTTTCTCTTAATTAATTCGGCAATAAAGTGTCCATTCAGGTGTGTTTTGCATACTGAATTTCTTCTAAATAATGACTGACATCGTAGTGTCCATCTGGGGAATTTTTGTACAACAATATGCCCTATTTATTTATGACAACAATGTCATTCCTATCTAATATGTAGGTACAACGATTGCATTATTTATAGCCAACAAAAATACAATTCCCTTTTGGTCTGTAGGTACAACAATTTGCCTTAGGTATAATTGAAAGCTCCCTTATAGTCGCTAGATGATAGCCTTCCTAGACCTCCAATTTCATCATAGGAAACATTTAATTAATTAGAACCGCCTTTAATTTTTAACAACCTTACAAAGAATAATTGTCTTTAATTGGTTTGGATAGCCTTCAATTGATTAGGCAACCTTACTTCTTTCATGAAGAGTTCTTAATTTAATTTAACTTAGATTTTTCAAGTTGGTTTAATATTGATTAAATAAGACTTACCGATTGATGCAAATTTCAGGTTAATCAGATTGTATTTAATGATTTATTATAATGTAGATTGCCTAATCGATTCATAGTTGATACTATTTCGATTGAATTTAATGTATTGTAGAATTGCCAATGGATTCAAAGGTAATGTTATTTAGATTGAAATGAATGACTGAGGTGTAAGGTATAATGGACGATTGGAGTTGTGTTTAATGTTAATCAGATGGTAAGTTAAAGACTAGTTTTTAAGTTAGATGTGCTAAATTTAGAGGGATAATCAATGTCAAAACAATTGTAACTGTTGATTGATTTAGACGTGAGTAAAGGTTTGGGTTGCTGACGAAGTCATGCGTTGGCTTGCGAATTCCCTTATTGTCATCCTCTTGTGTCTCGTCAACCTATTGTTGGGGTTTGGGCGCAGTCTTGTGTCAATTGTTTCACCTCCTAGCACGCTATATTTTCTTGAATCCTTGGTCCCGTTAGGATTGTTGGACCAAGGTTATTGACGCATCTATTTTCGGGGGACGACATGATTCTTGATGAGGGAATCATGGCGCACCCTATTGGATAGCAACGGATGATAACTTGGTGAAGTCAGTGCCTTCCATGTGAGTGTTGTCGAGTGTTGCAAGTTTGCTTTTGGCACATGGGTGGAACGACTTAATGTGTTTTGTTCATGCGCCGTGAGGTCCCAGTGTTGATCGTAAAGGCCATTGTGTCAAGATGGGGATGTTTTCCCTTAGCTTATAGGCGTGGTCATATTTGCATCGGGCAGGTAGTCATTCTCCATGTTGTCCTACACTTGTTTCACCCAGTTGCCCCTGTGATCATGAGAGGACTCATAGTTGCTTGTAAAAAAAAAAATCACTTGTAGTCATAACGATGGGGTCATTACACTTAACTCCATAATGAGGTATACTTATGTATTTTTCTCAATTATTTTGTGGAGTTAATAAAAAGGCCTACCGATTTGAGAGAAATCCTGGAGACGTAGTCCACCAGGGATGAACTCCGTTATCAAGTTTTTGTATTCATATGGCATGTTTATGTCTTTTTCCTTTTGCGTTTTTCCTTCTTTATGGTGTGCTTTAGTTTATGCTCATTTAATACAATTCTTTAATAATTCACCAGACGAAAAGATTCTGGATCAAAGACATTAGCTCATATTTTGATGGGTTAAAATTAGAAGCATTGAAGAACCTTGGAGGAAAAATTGATATAAATTCAACACTGTTATAATATAGCAGTCCACACTTCCATAATAAGTCATATTTTAAAAAAATCTTTCGATATTTTCCACCTTTGTCCTTAGATGTTGCACTTGTACAACATGGAAGAGAAGGGGAAGACACCACATGAAACACATTGAAGGATAAAACATTTATTGGCAAGATTAGGAATATTAATTTTTAGGTACACGAGACATTAAAGAAATCATAGAGAAATAAAAATAGCCATCATGACCAAAAATAATTAAAAATTCATTGAAGGTAGGAGGCCAAATTTCGTTTCAGTTAGATAAAGTATGGCTAAATGGCCTTTGTAAGAAGATAAAAGATCTGTAATAAAGTCCTTTCAAAGTGTTGAAATATGTAGGTGATAATTTATTTAGACTCAATCCACCTCCATCTATGTGCATTTACTCAACAATGAATGTAGATGATATAAATCTCTATGATACATCCATATTAGACCATGAAAATGATAGGTGGGTTTTAACAACCATATAATATTTATCACTAGAAGTTTAGGTAGAGTTAGTAGAGGTTATATTTTTGTAGAAAAATACATAGAAACTAAATAGGGGTAGAAAAAACTTTAGTACATTAGCTTGAAAGGAGAATTTCTAGGAAAGGTTAAATGGTACTCCAAAGAGAAGGTAGAGGAAAAATTTCCTCATCTCCTTTATTAAAATATTTTGGGGACCAAAATTGATGACCAATGCAGATTGGTTCCCTTGTCTTAAGCTCAAACAATTCAACAAAATTTGTTTAATTAACATAATTTGAATTAAATTAACAACTCAAAATTAACTTATACAAGATTTTGGAGCTTTCCTTTACTATATGACCAATTGATGGAACCAAAGGCTTCAAATTGAGTGATAACTCCTTTATCACATGACCATGAGCCAGGAACCATAGGCTAGTTTATGGAGCTAAGATTTTGGGCGCTAAAATCCTTGACTCTCAACTCCATAGGACCAAGGGTTAGTGACTGAGAGCTACTTTGTAGGGGGGTGGAGTTCTGGTCTGAATCCCTAGATAGGGGGTACCACAATCCCACAATCCATATGTCGTTGATGTATAGATTTCCAATTGTGCATATGTTGAAATTGTGGGGGGATTCCTCCAAATTAAACCCCTCTCAAGTTATCCACCCACAATTACATGAGAATTGTCAGTCCTCTTTTCCAATCAACGATTAGATCCAAACTTTGCAGATCACCTTTATCAAGTTGATGATTTCTATTAGAAATTGATCATCATCGATCCTATCATGATGAACGGTGGATCATTGTCTTCCTTAAGACTATTCTCCCTATCATTATTATTATAATATTACGCTGCATTTATCTTCCAATTTTATCCTAGTTGTCCAACCCCTTACACTGTAGAATGAATTGTATGGGTGCCAAACATAATTATTCAAACAATTAACACATAGAAGTCAACAAATGTATAGAGTGATCATTATCGAACCAATATTTTATTCAAATGATTGAAGTAGGTAATATTAGATAAGAATATCAGTTCCTTCTGACTTCTCACACACTTGACACACTCACTCTGCATTCATCTCACAAACTCACACCATCCACCTCTATCTCTCCTATAAATATTTTAATACAATAAGAACCAGATCGATCCAATCCATAGAGATAGGATCAAATCTAACCAAAATTATACAAAAAATATATATAGCTTAAAACAAAATGATTATGATCCTGAAAGATATGATAAGATCCAAACATAGTTCATAATATATGTAATCCTTCCACCTCATGTTACATTCATGGAAATATTTATTTATTCTTGAACACCCTTGACTATTACAACTTAGGGAAATGATTAAATACAATTACAATGAGGAAACCAACTTCCTCTCATAAGGATCCTAATACCTTAGAGGTCAAATACTATATTCTTATAAAATATGCTCCTGCATCAGACTCCTGGGGAAGAAAGATTTATTTTGGTGCTTGTTGTAGTAGTTATTCAATACTTGTACAATACTTGGATATTTGTGTTGTTTTCATCCACATGAAATATTCAAGTGGTTGTCCCTTCCACTTGACTAATTATTGAAAATATTATTTTCCTCTCGTCTTATTTACTATCTTCTGGTCCAAAATAGATTCAATTTTCTTCTACTGTGTTATAGCTAGTTATTTTTCCCAATCAATAGTATGAATGTTATCACTAACAAGTGCATTTGTGAAATTATATGTTGGTTCCCTAAGATGGTACAAATTTGATACATTAAAATTTGGAGAAATTCCAAGGTTACTTGGAAGTTCTATTTCATAATCATTTGAGGAAAATTTTCTCATCACTTTACATGGTCCAATCCTTTTAAGTTTTATTTTTTTATAATCCCCCTAGGAAACATTTCTCTTATGAGGTCTGTCATGGCCAAATATCCAACTTCAAAATCCAACTATCTTCTCTTCAAATCTATCTTTTGTTTCTAGTTGTTTTTGTTGTCCCGTAGCTTCTTTTTGACCCTTTCTTGCATACTTACTGCAAAATATTCACCATCATCATTTATGTTTTCTTGTTTTCCTAGATTCCTTAACCCATAAACTCCTATAGGATGAATTCCATAAAGAATATGAAATAGACTCAATCATGTGCTTATATTAGGTGAGTCGTTATATGCAAAGTCTAATTGTGCAAGTACCCGATCGCACTGATTATGATTCTCACTTACCAGACATCTCAAAATATTTCCCAAGATTCTAGTTACCACCTTTTTTTTCACATCAATTTGTGGGTGGTATGCTGAACTAAAGTTGAGATTGGTCCCTAACTTTTTCCATAAAGTTCTCCAAAAATGACCCAAAAATTGTGTGTCTCTATTAGAAACAATACTTTTTTTTAAATCCATGCAACCTAACAACTTCTTTAAAGAACAAATCTACAATGTGAGTTACATCATTGGTATTCTTATAAGAGATGAAGTGTTCCATTTTTTAGAATCTATAAAAAATGACATAAATTAAATCATTCCCTTGCTAATTTCTTGGAAATCCTAACACAAAGTCCACCCTTAAAGAGTCCCATGGTCGGTTCGGGATTGGTAACGATTGATACAATCCAATATTTTCTCTCCTTCCATTTGCATACTGACAAACCTAGCATCTTTCAACAAATTTCTTGACATCAATCTACCTTCCAGGCTAGAAATAAAATGTACTTAGTTGAGAAAATGTTTTATCATGTCCAAAATGTCCTACTAATACACCATTGTTCTTTTACTTCAATATGTTTTCCCTCATTGAACATATTGGAATACATAGTTTTCTTCCTTTAAAAAATAAACTTTCTTGAATAATGTAATCTAACCATGGAGTTCTGTCTCTACTTACTGGATTTCCACATACTGCACAAGAATCCTTCAAATCTACATCATCTGTATACATTTCTTTCAACTCATAAAATCCCATAACATTTACTTGAAACTCTTGTAAAATCAGATTGACACTACTCAATGCATTTGCTACCTTATTTGATTTCCCACTTATATGCTTAATACCAAAAGTGAAATTACGCAAGAACTCAATCCATTTGATATGTCTCTGATTTAATTTTGTTTGACTGCTAATATACTACAAGGCATGATTATTAGTGTAAAGAACAAATTCCTTTGGAATGAGGTAATGTCTCCATTTCTTTAGTGCTTGAATAATTGCATAAAACTCCTTATCAGATGCATAATATTTAAGCTTTTCACTTAATTTTTCACTAAAATAAGCAACATGATTCTTTTCCTAACTCAGAACATCTCCTATTGCAATCTCACTTGCATCACATTCAACTTGAAAGACTTTATTAAAATCTGGTAGTGCTAAAATTTGATTTTATGTTATTTTCTTCTTTAATAATTTAAAACTTTAATCAACTTCTTCTATCCATTTAAATGGTTGTTTGGTTCCTTTAATGGTTTATATAATTGGAGCACATACCCCACTAAAATTCATGATGAATTTTCTATAGAGGCTTTACAAGTCATAAAAACTCCTTACCTCAAAAAAATTCTTTGGAGTAAGCCAATTTATTATAGCCTTTACCTTCTCCTGATCCATATTCAAGCCTTCTCTAGATATCATAAAACCTAGATAAAACAATTTGTCATCACAAAACTGCACTTTTTCAAATTGATTAGTAGCTTTTCCTATTGTAGTTTATCTAATCCCAACCTGAGGTGTCTCAAATGTTCTTCCCTAGACTGAATGTAGACCATGATATCATCGAGATAAACTATATATAATTTACCAATGAATTATTTAAGTACTTCATTCATCCATCTCATAAAAGTGTTAGGGTCATTTAGGAGTCCAAAAGGAATTACCATCCATTCATACAATCCATCATTTGTATTAAATTTTTTTTTCCATTCATCTCCTTATCGAATCCTGATATGATATTATCCACTTTTCAATTCCAATTTTGAAAAATACTTAGCACCACTTAAGAAATACACCAAATCATCAATTCAGGGTAATGGAAACCTATACCAGATTGTGATTTTGTGTATAGCTCTAGAATCTATGCACATTCTCCATCCAACATGTTTCTTCGGACTTGTCATTGTTGGAAATCCACACAGGCTCATGATTTATCTGACCAGACCTTTATCTAAAAACTCTTGAACCCGATTTCTCATCTCCTCATTCTCCTGTGGGGTCATTCAATATGTTTCTTTATTTGGAAGGTTAGCCCCTAGAATTAAACCCATATGTTGAATGATACTTCTCAATGGAGGTAATTAATTTAGTAAATCATCAACCATAATATCAACAAATTCATCCAACAAATATTTAACTTCCTCAAGAAGATTATTTAAATTTGTGCTTGAGAGAATTACATTTGGTTTACCAATCAGGGAAAAATATACCTCTTCCTTTTTAATGTCTTGCATAAATTATTTTCCATTGACCAACATGACTTTTGGGTTGTTTTCTTCAGTGACTCCTTCATCCTTCAATGGTAAGAGAGTGTCTTTGTCTCCATCTTTCTCAAAAGTATATGTATTTTTCCTTCCATAATGTATCACCTTTATGTCATACTTCCAAGGTCTACCTAGAAAAATACGACACACATCCATGGACATAACATCACAAAGTACCTTGTCCTTATATCTTCCAATCTGAAACTACACTTCACATTGTTCATTCACTATTAGTTGATGTCCCTTTTTCAACCGTGATGCCTTATATGTAATAGGATGTGCTTTATTCTTGAAAGACAACTTTTCAACCATCTCTGTAGACACCAAATTATTAGTACTTCTACTATCAATAATGACTTTAAAACATTTACCTTTGCTTTTGCAAACAGTTCTTAAGCATGTCTTCCTCTATGCAGGTTCGTTAATCTCTTTATGTGGTTTTAGTAGTATTCTCTTCATCATCAAATACTCTCCAACTTTTGGTACATTCTCATGTATAGATTAATTAACACTTTCTTCTTCTTCTTGAACAACATTTGCACTTCTTCTACTGGTGGAAGCATTTTTTGGACATTCAAATGATCTAAGACAAAACTTATTGCATCTAAAACATTTGATAGAAGATCTCCTACCTGTTTGATAAGGTTTTTTCCCTCTAGAATCACCACCTCTTTGTGATTGTTATTGCTGATGTGAGTTGTCATATTATCCCTTTGGAGCTAAAGATCATCCTCTTCCACCTTGTTTTCCTCTACCACTTGTTGAACTACTACCTTTACTCCTTTGATTATGCTTTCTTGCTAGTTTTTCTTCTGCTTTAAGAGAAAAATGGTAAATTCTTCTTCAACAACGTTAGGAGATAAAATTCCAATTTCATCTTTGATCTCATATGTTAATCCATTCATATATCTAGCAACTTTCTTATTGTTTTCTTTGATATGAACAACTCTTATATTCAATTTATAAAACTCTTCAGTGTATTATTTAATTGGGATACCTCTCTATTTCAAATTATTCATTGTTTTAAAAGGATTAAGTTGATAGTCTCGGGGCATGAATCTACCTTTGAATTCTGCTACCATTTTTTCCCATCTCTTGATTCTTGTCCTACCTTTGTTCTTCCTCTCATCTTGTACTCCATCCCACCATTGAAATGCATGTGATTTCATATTTGTTACAACAAATTTTACCTTTTTCTGATATGTTATATTTTGTATTCAAGTACTTGTCCAAAGTAGTGATCCAGTCCATCAATTCATATACATTTAGGTTGCGTCCATACAATGTCACCTCCATTCTTGGTCTAGAGATGACTCTTGTGATATCTCTAATTAGTTTTTCTTCAACACATTTTTATTCAATCTCTACTCCCTATTTATCTTTTGTAGCTTCTTCTTCTTTTTTACTGACATCTCCCAAGTCAACACCTCTTTGTTGATCAACTTCCATTTCCTCCAATTGTGCGTGAAGGTTTCTCATTTCTTCAATGACTTCATAATTTGCAACAAGTCTTCCTCAATTTTGACCTCTTCCTCCTCATATTCTAAAGGCCATATTCAGTTCTTCTTAGCCTTTCTTGGTTATTGTGCTCTGATACCAAAAATGACAACCAATCCATACTAGTTCCATTCTTTTAAGCTCAAACAAATATGAAAAATTCATTTAATTAACAAAATTCGAATTAAATTAAAACCTTGATATTACCTTATATAAGATTTTGGCACTTTCCTTCGCTATGTGACCAAATGATAGAACTGAGGGCTTAGAATTGAGCACTAAACTCCTTGAATCTCAAATCCATAAGACCAAGGGTTGGTGACCGAGAGATACTTTGTGGGGGGTTGGAGTTCTGGTCTGAATCCCCAGACAAGGGGGTACCACAATCAACTGGTTGTTGACGTTTTTATTTCAAATTGTGGGGGGTGCCTCCAAATTAAACCCATCGCAAGTTATCCACCCACAATTAAATGAGAATCGTCGATACTCCTTTCCAATCAATGGTCAGATCCAAACTCTTCGGATCACCTTTATCAACTCATCGATTTCGATTAGAGATGGATCACCATCGATCTTGTTGTGATCGAAGGTGGATCATTATATTCATTAAAAATATTCTCCCTGTCATTCTCATTATAATATTATGCCACATTTATCTTCTGATTTGATCATGTTCGTCTACCCCCCTACACTGTAGAATGAATTCTATGGGTGCCAAACATAATTATTCAAACAATGAACACACAAAATTTAACATTTGTATAGAGGGTAGATTCTTAGAACCATTGTTTTATTCAAATGATTGAAGGAAGTAAGATTACATAGGAAGCTCAGTTCCTTCTAGCTTCTCATACACTTCACACACTCACTCTGCATTCATCTCACATACTCACACCACCCACCTCTATTCTCACCTATCAAGGTTTTATTACAATAAGGAATGTATCGATCCAATCCATAGAGATAGGATCAAATCTGACCAAAATTACACATAAACTCTATTTATCTTAAAACAACCCGACTTTGATCATGAAGGATAGGATAAGATTCAAACGTAATTCCTAATTTATCTATTTATTCCACCTCCTATTACATTCATGGAAAAACTTCCTTCTTCTCATTGGGTTTTCCCATTTTTGGTTTCCCATGGTACATATTGTGTTCAATGTGTGAATGGAATGGTATTTATTATTTTAGATTCATTTATTTCCTTCTTAGTGTATTTTACTAATGTGAGATCTATGCTTGTAATATTAAATTATAATTTAATAAGTTAACACTACAAAATGTAGCATAAAATCAAAGTATGTTGTAGAAACATGTAATATCTATTGTGATGGATTTTTAGTGGAATATCCATAACAACTTGCATATCATTGGATTCCAAAATTACCTTTATCGCCTCATAAAAGGAAATGATGGAGAGATAACATTATTCTCTCACATTTTTATGAAAATGTTGCTCCTTCCCAACATAATTTTTTTTTTATTCTCCCTCCCCTTGATTATGTTGTTGTTTCTCTTGAAATGGTTATAAATGTTCTTATACGATTTGTTTGTTCTAAATTAGAAAATTGATGTTATTTTTGTGGATAGAGTTACTCTTAACCTTGATATACATCCCCAAAATTGGTTTTCTTCTTAGATGTTTAATGATTCCCATAACCTTGTTTTTATCAACAACTTACCTCCTCAAAATCAATATATTAATCGTATTGTATAGCAATTTTTTTTTCTACTTTTAATTTTGTTAATCATATTTGTTTTTACTCACCTCCTAAGTGTCCAGCTTTAAAAGTTTTCTTCAATGATCCTATGTTTAATGAGAAAAATATTTTCATAAAGTTGTGGAGACACCATTACTTTCCATGTCTTGCAACTCGAGTTGTCTTCACACTCTCATGCTACTTATAGTAGTATGGATGTCTTGGATATACCTTCCTTTTCACATTCTATCCACACTCCTTATCCTCCTTATTCTTGATTTTAAGTGTAATTTATAGTTTTTATGTCAATCTAGACATGTATGAAGATATTTAATTTATTTTT
>JZKD02S1640583.1:87557-101632 GCA_000966675.3 Picea glauca | reverse complement strand
GGGACCACTTTGGATTTCATCCATTTGTGCACCTTATCAATCATGATAAGACAATAATGAGTCATCTATACATTTTTCCAACAATGCATCATATACCAATGGAACCACATCAATCAATCCATATTCATCATGTATCAATGACAACTCATTGATCCATCTTCATCTATGCATTCTCATCAAGGACAATACATATTATATTACATAAATCATAAATCAATCAATCCTTTGACATCAATCAATCACTTTACATCAATGAATCAAACCATTGGAATCAATGACAACATGATCCAACACTTGTTTCATGTCATTGATGTGGGATACATTAAGGCCCTCCCGTGACGAGTCTTTTCTTGTCGACTTCAACTCATTATCCAAGAATTAAACTTAGAAACCAATTGGTACCTTGGAACTTGCATGCCTCAATGACAGGTTTCCTTGCTCTCGACAGTGGGTTTTCATTATTGACCTCTGATTGGAAGGTTTCGTCGAGTGTTTGACTTCAACTCATTGATTCACATTCGTTGTATTGTACTAGTGTACCTTGGGATTCATTGACATTAATGGTGATTTCTCGTGAACTTGTTAACAGTATACGCTAATTACCGGTAATCAAGTGGTTTCTACCATGTTCGACTTCGACACATGTATTCACATGGTTAGATTCATACTATAGAGTGGTGCAGATGAAGACCCTGAATATTTTCTGATAGATTCAGGTTGCGTTGGAGTATATTCAGTTTGTACTGTTGCATAGATCCACATTGTATGTCTCATGGCTATGTTCAATTTCGAGTCTTTAACACATAGATCCACAGTGTATTTTTGGTGGCTATGTTCAGATTTGAGTCACATTGGCATGGATCCACAGTGTATGTTTGGAGGGCCATGACCTATCTTACTTGACATGGATCTTCACATGTCGACATTTATGCTTTGAGTCATTTGTATTCTAAGTATGGGAATGCCTACCTCAGTGATGATATATTATTTTACTGTATTTCCTTGTTTTTTGACAGGTTTTCGATCGAATGTTCCTTGTTCCCTAAACACACTCAACAAAGTATTTCAGTTATCGCTCTGTTCTAACTTCATACTTTGGGGGGCTCTCTGTTACACATTATTTCCGTCATCCCTATGACCATTAATGATGTAAACTTATATCTTTCCTTCAGAGGGGTCAGTGGCCTGAGTTCTTAAAGAAAGAAGGGAGAAGAACTTTTCCTGAGAAAAGAAGTCACATTTTCCTTTGTAAAAACCCTATTAAAGAGGATGTTCACAGGTTGATATATAGGCAAGGTACGAGAATGCTTACACGTGGGAAAAACGAGCGTTTTCTCAAATCTTCTAGAAGGAGAAACTTCCATGGTGAGGTGGCATCTGAATGGTTTGGATCTTACTCGCTTTCATGATTTAGTGGGATCATCCTAACCTCCTCACCTTATCCTCTTCAGCTTATAAAAGGAGAGGAGCTCTCATGGAGAAGGGATAAGTTGGATTTTTCTTTTAATTATTAGCTTGGTTAGAGTGGTTTTGAGTTTTGCCTTTGTCAATATAGATTGTGAATATTATCATATCTGTTCTCTCAGAATTCTTGGAGTGAAAGTGTGTGGGGAACGAAGGACAGTTGGAAGGGACCTTACGACATCAAGGCCATCGTTGTAATCTCTCTTTAACATTTAATATGATATAGTAATATGATTCTTTCCTATAAAGCTCATTGTGTTTTATTGTATGATTCCTTGATTACATACATAGGTTTATATTGAGTTTATGCTATTGTTATCACTTTGGTTGGTTGCATTCTTTTGCAGGTGCATCATTGTATGATCATTGGAATGAAGCTAGGATGGTGATGGTGAGAGGAAGTGGCATTTAAATGGTATGTCACCCATCCCTCTTTAGTTAGTAAAATCAATATCTAAAACTTAAGGAAAGCATCATGTTCTGGTATGTTTTGTTCTAGATCTAGGTGGATCTAGGGAGATCAGTTACTATCCGCACCTACCGATTTATCCGATAACACATCCCTAATTTGCCTGATTAATCTTTTGAATGTTTGGCTGTCAGGTGGAGTAGTGACATGGACAATCTCAACAGGTTTTTTCATGGTCTCCTCGACCTGTTGCATAGGAATTTCCTTGTCTATCTCATCAGGCTTCTTGATACCTTTTCCTTTATCTTTCTTCTTTTGCACAGGGGTTTCTTCTTTCTTCTCCACAGGATTTTCAATGCCTTTACCTTTCTTCTTTTTTAGGATAGAGGATCTTGGTAGGGACTGTTCTTCAAAAACATCTTTAGGATCTGATGATCTTGTGAAAGGTTTCTTGACCTTGGTAGTAGCTGTTGGAGGAGATGAGGAGAAGTGTAGCTGCTTCCCTTTCTTTGTTGCAGTTTTAGTAGTAGAAGGAACTTCTTCTAACTCTGGTGGAGGAGGGGGTGAAAAATATCTTTGTGGGGAGTCACAATCTTCCTCCTCAGTTCCTGTGACCTCCTTGATGACCTATGCATCTTGAACATGAAATATTCCCTTTCTCTTCTTGCTGGTACCTTTTTTAGTGGCACTGGTGGATGATAAAGGGCTTGCTTTCTGCGATTAAGGAGGGGTTTCTATATCCAACTTAAAGTGAGAAGCAATAAAAAAATGTTCCCATGAGATATCTTTCTTACAAATTTCTTCAAAAACTAACATTCTAATCAATCCATAGTGGAAGATGCTAGTATCCACATCCTTAGAATTGGATTGAATCCTATCTGAAATCTTACCTATGCTCCTTATAAAATAGTAAGGAATATTCATTTCAATTTTACTAGTAAAATGCAATAGAAGCCTTATATGGTACTTGTATAATGTGTTGAACCTCCCTTCACATGTAAAGTATCTCTGAATAATCCTCAATATCTTTTCAAACTGCTGAATCAATTGATTCCTTGGCACACCTTTAGACAAATCACTAGCTTGATGTTCAAGCTTAAGGAAATCTTTGGCATAGGTTGCATTCAAATCCATGGATTTAAACCATTTCTCACCTATGATAGAGATTCCTGTTGTAGCTGAAATAAAGGCCTCAGTCACCTTGAATTCTAAATCCTCTACCTTGGTGTTCCATCCATCAAAATGTAAGGAAAACTGCCTTGTCACTTCAGGATGACCTCTTTGCATGTTCTAGCAGAAAGAGAGGCATCCCACTCTTTGAAAAACTTCTCTTGGCATGGGCTCTGTCTAAAAAAGATGCATATCCATAGGTTGAGTTCTAACTACCTTGCCCCCCTTCTGTGACTTCTTAATTTGAGGATTTTCCATAGCTTAAGATGAGAGCTTATTATGGCTATGGGGTGGTAATGACCAAGATGACCTAAAGTCAAGCTTCAAATAGACAAGGCTACACTTTTACAAGAACTTCCCTTAAACCAAACTGATTACTAGTAAGATCAACTTGGTCGTGGAAATCCCTCTGTTGGATTTGTACAGGCATTGAACACTTAGACAATGAGAGGGTACTTTGTAATTGGCCTTTGAACTGGGTAGAAAACACCTAACTCAAGTGTCAATGGAAGCAGGGGAGACACAGTGTTGTTAAGCAGCACCTCTAGGTAGCGCACTCTGTATGCATAAGATAGAACTGTTTAGATGTTGTGAGCTTGGTAGCTATGATGGGAGGATGTATCATAATTCGACATACAGGTAGTGAAATTTATAGGTTTGAAAGGAGAGGAGATAAGGATAGAGTGGTATGAGGAAAGGTCTCCTTCAACTATGCAAGCCCAATAATCCTAAACTATGAACGCTAACTCTCTTTGAAATTTATGTGTAGAGGAGGAAACAAGGGATACCTATGGAATAAAAACTTGTTTGAATCCTCAACGATATTTCAGGAAAAATTCATGAACATCCTGGCCTCCGAATCTACCTTGGCATCAGATCTGGTAGCATTGTTGTTGACTGGTCAGAACTGGGAGTTTGTGCAGTGCAACAATATTAAGTTTTTCAAAATCACAAACTGTTATCAGAGCTCATAAATATGAGATATTGAAGGCATCTTTTAACCAAATCTTGGTGCTGAAAACAAGGAAGATGACATCAGCGTTGTAGTCATAACTCAAGGTGGAAAATGATGAACGAGAAAGGTGCTATGGAAACTCCTGATGAGTGGGCAACGCTCCATTTCAAAAAATGATTGGACAGGTAAGCAAAGGACAACAAGGCATGTCTACGAAAGAATGAATGAGGAAAATGGTCTTTCAAATCAATCTATTTGTGGAAAGGATCGATCCTAGTGACAAATCATGAGGGGGGATCAAAGTTAAGTCATGAACAAAAATGGTCCTAAGTCCAAATTCACATGAGGATCAAAACATAAGTCATGACTCAACACTTTATTTATCAAGGGGGTCCTAACAAACACAATTTTTAAAAGGGGTGAAATTTAAAAAATTAAAATCTAAGGCTTAGGAAAAGATGGAAACAAACTAAAAAACCCAAGGCAACTTAGTGTGATAGCATTGGCTCCACAGGGGATGGCATGCCCCCTGTGGGCTACCAAGAATGAGTAGATTGAGTGCCTTACCCTACGGCTATGGGGTCAGTTATTAAAACAAAAATAAAATAAAGATGATATTTACAATGGCATGAAAAGCCACTCAAGGCTCAAGAAAAGTACTTTTTCAGAAAATGCCCATTGACAGGGCCACAAAAAACTTCTTCATTCTCCATATTTTGCAACTTGAAAGTGTTATTAGAGAATACCTTGGAAATTTTAAAGGGACCGATCCATAAAGATTCAAATTTATCGTGCTTGCCTTTATCTTGCTTCGGTGCATCCCACTTGAGCACCAAATCACCCAACTGAAAATCCTCTTTGTTCACTTTCTTATCGAACGCCTACTTTATCTTCAATTGATGATCATGTGCTTTATCTACAAGATTCTCCTGAGTCTGTTTCACTTCAACCAACTATTGAATCTTTCTGATCATATGTTCAGGCTCCCCTTGGTAATCTTGGAAGAATTTTTCCACAGGTAAGGCATGCTGAGAAAGAAAAATGGCCTCAACTCCATACACCAGCTGGAAAGGGGAAAGTCCTAGGGACCTGTTTGTCCACACTCTTTCATCCCACAAAGAAAACTTGATTTTTGAGTCCCATGCCTTTTTGTTCTCCTCTAACATATTTTTAATGATCTTTATAAGACATTTGTTTGAGGATTATGCAAGCCCATTCCCTTGAGGGTAGTAAGGGGTAGAGTGAACCAATGTGATTCCAAAATTTTCACAAAACTGAATCAATGGTTCAGCCTTGAAAGATGTAGCATTATCAGTGACAATTTTGTTTGGACACTGAAACCTTTCAATAATGTCCTCAAGTAAGCCAATGATCACTTTGTGGGAAGCATTCCTTGTAGGGGTAGCTTATATCCACTTAGTAAAGTAATTTGTAGCAGTCAAGATCCATCTATGTTGACCAGTGGAAGCAAGATGAATTTCCCCGATAAAATCTAGGCCCCACTTTTGAAAGGGTCCTAAAGCATACTTGAGCTACTGCTTTCCAGAGAATTTCTGACATTTAAAATAGGCTCTGATCTTAGCACAAACATCGGTGAACAAACTAGGACAGAAGTACCCAGCCCTGAGGATCTTTTATGTCATGGTTCTCCAATAATGATGCCCCCCAGATAAACTGTCATGAAAATCAAACATAATCTTTTGGGCTTCTTATGGGTCTAGGCACCTCAAAATCACTCCTAATGGGTCTTTCCAATACAAAACTTGGTCAACAAGGCATTATTTTATTAATTTGAGTTTTAAGGCTCTCACCTTGTTACTTTCCATACCATCTGGGGGTTGTAAATTCTATAGAAAAAATATAATGTCATTGTACCAACTGCAATCTGCCAATGCAGGGGTGACTTGAGGGCCTTTATCGGTCAATTCAACCTACTGATTTTTTGAACATGATTTGATGAAATTTACTCCCAATGTTGAACAATTTTATTCAGCCAACAACTTGGCTAAACCTTGGACTTTAACCGAATTGGTAGGATTAATTTCCAAATCAAATTCAAGGATTTTAGCAATCCACTTGCTCTGTTTTCCATCTATATCAAGATGAATAAGAATTTCTTTTACAATAGCTAATGGGACATAAGCAATGACTCTTGAATGCAGCACATAAACTCTGAAGGACTTGAGAGCTTTAACCAATGCATAGGATTTCTTATCCATGATGTCATATTTTAATTCAACATCTCTCAATGCCCTACTGAAAAAGAAAATGGTTTGCTCTAAGCCTTCAACGTTCTTCTGCAATAAAACAGCTGCTACTGTATCAAAAGAAGTGAAAGAAAAAATAAGAAAATCCTTGGAGTAGTCTGGGCTGATAAGGACCGGGGCTTCGGTCAAATATTTATTTATCTGATAAAAATAATTATGGGACTTAGAAATCCATTTAATTTCACTACCTTTCCTCAACATGGTTGTGATATACTTAACCAACTCAACAAAATTTGACATAAAGCTTCTCAAAAAATTAGTTTTTCCCAGAAAAGATTTAACCTCTTTTTTTGGATCTAGGAAGTGGCAATGTTTGTATAGCTTCAATCCTACTAGAATCAATCCTTACCCCTTCAGCTGACACAATATGCCCCAATAATTTTCCCTCTTTCATGGCGAACAATGATTTTTTCGGATTCAAAGAGAGACCAATTTTTGTGCATTTCAAGAAAACCTTTCTTAAATGATCACAGTGTTCTTTATTAGATTGAGAGAACACTATTATGTAATCTAAATAGATAACAACAAACTTGTCCTTCTCTCCAATAAATGCTATGTCCATAGCTCGATGAAAGGTCGCCCCTGTGTTCATCAAACCAAAGGGCATCTTGGCATACATGAATGTACCCCAAGGAGTGGTAAAGGCCATCTTCTCTCTATCTTCTGGTAAAACAGAGACCTGATTGTATCCATAAAAACCATCAACCATGGACATCCTGGCTTGTCCTGTCACCCTATGCAATATGTGCTCCATCTTGGGCAAAGGATAATTATCCTTTTTAGAGCTTCTATTCAGATTTCATAAATCAACTCAAAGTCTAATTTCTCTGTTCTTTTTTCTCACTGGGACCAAATTGGCCACCCATTCATAATAACTCAAAGGAATGATAATTTTTCATCTAAAATCTTTTTTACCTCTTTCTCCATGACAAGCAACAACATAGGATTGATTTGCCTCAACTTTTTCCTGAAGGGTTTGGTATCTTCCTTTAATGGGATCTTGTACTCTATAATGCTGGTGTCATAAGTTCTAAGATATTCATAAGTCCAAGCAAACACATCAAAAAATTCCTTTAGAAATTCGGTATATTTTTCCCTCTTCTCTCTTGATAGGCTACTTGACAACTTAACATATTTTGTATTCTTTTCTATGCCCAAATTGCACTTAGTTATGTCAGCATCATCAATAGACACTTTTCCCTTCACTTCCACATCATTTTCATCAAACAATATTTCCAAAGAAACTAGTCCTTTTGGAATGTAATTGCTAGGTAGCTGCACAATATCATGATTAACAATTTATTAAGGAAAATATCAGCATGAGGATTAATTTCATAGCCATGATCTTGATCAATTTGTAATGTAGAAAATTCATCAACAGTCTCTAGAAATTTTTTAAGTTCTAGATCATCTTCGAACACCTTCCAATATTTTAAATTGTCCAGTATAGAAGGATTTTACTTGACTTCTACATCATACTTGAGTTTAGGTGGTATTGGGATTCTGAAATTGCTTGCTAATACAGCCAAAGAATCAACCATGATATTCTCTTCTCTAGGAATAAATGAAATGTTAAAAGTTGAGAAAAAAATTGTCCACTAAGTCCCACACTTCATTCCTGTAAGATCTAAGCCTAGGGTGCTTTGTTTGATAAATATTTTTAATCTCATGGACTATTAATTCAGCATCCCCAAATATCGATAGCTCTTATATCCCCATGTCTCTAGAAGCCCTCAGTCTCGAGACAAGAGCTTCATACTCTGCCACATTATTAGTAGTTTCAAATTCTAGTTTGTATGACAAAAATATAGTCTCTTGAGCTGGTGAGACAAAGACCACTCCACCACCAGCACCTTCCTTAGAAGAGGCTCCATCAAAGAACATATTCCAAACAGAGGTGGTTAGAGGAGACTCCTCACAAAAGGTAGCAAATTGTTTTCTAATTTCAAGAGGAGTTTCAGGAGCGTCAGTGAGATGCAAAATACTAGATCCCAAATCGGTATCAAAAGCAAAAATAGGATGATTTGTGGGGTTTGCTTCATCACTAATGATGTAATCCAATTGAGCTTCCCTGTAAAGTCTTCTATGATCTCCCCAAAAAATAGGAATAGTATCATATGAGAGATCCATCTGCAAGGTTCCCCCAAGTCTTTTTATCCAAGACCTTGACAAGAGCATTCCGAACTTGGGGGGAACATCAGCCACTACGATATTGATGAATATACTTTTCATGGGCAGATGAAATAGAGTCACAACCAAATCCTTAATGACTCCAAGACACTTCACTTTCCTGGATTCAAAAGAATATAATTCATGGTAAGTCTTTGTGATTTCTAACCCAAGTTCATCCATAACAGTTTTTGGCATGAGATTGTGGGATGCCCCTGAATCCATCAAAAAATTATGCAACACCTTGTCATGAATATTCAGTGATGTATAGAAAGGAGGGGATGAATCATCTCTATATTCTATCAACAGACCCAAGATCACTGTTGGTTTGTCATCTTGCAGATTTACTGGTTTTGGAGAGATATTTCTTAAATTCTTTATTTTTTATCAATTCCAAAAAAGGTACATGGATCTTTATTTTTTGGATCTCATTCTCAAAACTAAAGGAAGAAGAAGACTTCGAGATTTCTTTGGTTTCAGGAGTAGTATTTCTGATCAAAACTTGTGGACTTTGAGAGTCTTTTTCCTTACTGCTAACTGTCACAGCCTTGGTAGAATTTTCTTTTTGGGCAGGCTGATTAGGAGCATTAGTTTTTTCTTCATTCTTCTTAGATATCAGATTATATATATTAGTACTTTCTTTTGCTTTCTCTCCCTTAATTAATTCATTTATCTAGATATCCATCAAGGATTTCTCATAAGCAAATTGAGTTAAGTGAGGGGATGGGGATGTGTCACCTAAGCAATGAATCTCAGGGTCAACTTCTTTATCCTCTCTTTCTTCATCAACAACTAGGTTGTTATGTAAAGGAGTTTGTACCCTTTGATCATCTCTCTCTCTATTTCTGGGATCTCTGGGAAGGATTTGGGGAGCACTATTTGGTCTCCTAAAGCTACCTTTGTTATCAGTATTTTGAGTATTTTTGTAGGTCTATTTTCCTTCCAGTTTTAATTTCTCTATCTCAGTAGAAAGGGATTTTACTAATTCGGTGAGCTCCTTCACTTGACGATGAATAGTATAGGAGTCAGAAGTTGAGGCTACAGTTCTTCTTTTTCTTCTATCCATATCAGATTTCCCTCTGAGTTTATCAGATGCCACTATGTTGGATTCTACCTTCAAGGTTGTGTCTTGCATATGAACTAAGGAGGTTCATCTTCTTTCTCTCAGTAGAAGGAAAAACTTGGGGTCAAAACAGTTTCAAAGGATGAGTATTCTACAAGAAACTCTTCAAAATCAAGTTTCTTAGATACTTCAGTAGAAGGTAAAGAAAGATTACTTGATATAACAACTAGAGTATCAAGAGTGGAATCAGGCAACTGACCAGAAGCACTTGTAGTAGCAGTAGAAAAGCGTTTTTTGGAAGCTTTTCCCTTCTTGATTATTTTCTCTGGTTCAGCCTCAGAAGGAACCAAAGGTAGTTGTGGATTTGATCTCGTATGTCTGCCTTTAGGTGCCAGAGCTAAAACAATGGAGTCTCCAGGTGCAATTTGCAATCTTCAAGATACTAAGGTCTAATGAACCTTTAGAACTAGTAAGTTGTGTCATTTAATCCCACGCAAAAATATTCAAATATTCCCCAAAAACGACGCTAAGAATGTTAGCACTAGGAATCACCTTCAGAGTGCTTGGAAGGAAAGCCCAGTACCCATTAGGTTATATGTGAATGTAAAAGATTTTTGAGGGGTCAAATGGATAAGACTCAAGATGATAATGTTCTAGCTCAGAAATCAGGGCTAGCATGCACGAGCAATCAAGGTCTTGGCTAACTTCAATCAATAATTGGGAGTAAGTATGAACAGGGGGAACTCTTCAGTGGGGGGAATGTAGGGGTTGTTGTAAACATCAGGTCTGCAAACAACCTAAGGAATAAAGATTCTTAATACAAGATATTATTGAGTTCAGAAATTAAGGACACTAAAGAAACATCATGATAATATAATAATTAAACATACACCATAATATCATCACAACCATTCATGTGAATCATTAAAAAAATGAACACTTTAGCATCAGAAGAAAATAAGCTGGAAAGAGAAGTCGATTTATATTAACCAAGATATCTTGATTCAAGTACTTAACCAGTTCACAGTAACTTCATCAAAATATTACAGTCTAAGGGAGCCTTGCTCAACCATTCGAACCTACTAAAGAATTTCATCTATCTATTTATAACAAAGAGGGAGGCAACAAATGGTGGTGCGAGCTGGCCTTCTTCCCATGAAAATCTCTAAGAATTTATTTCATCTAACAACTTGACTAACAACCTATGCTATAAAATAGGAAAATTTTGTTGACTAATCCAACCGATCTTCAAACTAACTTGATCCCCCTTTGGTGTGCAATTGTTTGTTTTCCATGTGTCTTTCAGGGGCATGTGGCTATCATCATGCTGCCAACTAGTGTTTCTACAATTCTCTCCATCATCAACTATCCAAAAATTGTTAGCTTGACCCTCCTAGATTCCTGGTATCTGTTGGTAGCATCTTTGGGTAACATTCTGAGTAGCGCACTTCGTAATGTCTTCACCAAATTTCATGAGACTCTGTAGCGCAACCTCAAAACTGGACAGGTAGAAAAATAGGTAGCGCCAAATATTTGTATCCTCTATGAAGAATTCAGTCTTTGTAGAAATTTAGGTAGCGAATTTCAGTAGCGCCACTCTGGCACATCTCTGTGAAAATTTCATCTCTGCCAGAAATTCGATAGCGAATTTAGGTAGTGCCCGCTGTGTCTCTCTGTGAAAATTTTACGTAGCGCCATCAAAATACGCAGCACCTCCACTTGGACATGTGCAGAACAAGTAGCAACCTTTAGTAGTATCAACACCATTAGCTTTAGGTGATTCGACAACATTGTAGGTAACAAACTTGTGGAACACCAAAAATAGACTATTCTGTGGCACCATAGCGCTACGGAATGTCTACACTATTACTGCCGAAGGAGTTAATTCTTCATAAAAAGCCCAAAACTATGAATAGTAAGCACTTAGAAGCCTATATAGGTGGTACATGTAGTGTTTCAACAACAATTTATCCTCACAAAAAGGAACCATCTTCAAAAATGGGGCTCACCTTTCATCGACTACTTCGTTACCCTGACACTTAACCTGACACTCTTCCTTGGGGAAGGAGGATGCTCCTTTGGCACAACAAGATTCTTCCTTTTAACAGTGAAAGGCTTCTTCAGTGGAGCTATGCTCTCCTTGGTTGTTGGTGTCTCCTTTTCAATAGCAGCTTCAACCAATACTTGCAAGTCCCTTTAAGCCACTTCATCTTGAAAATGTTGCAACTCTACTTTGAGCTTCCTGTTTTGAGACTGAAATCATGTGTTCTATCTGTAAAGGTTTTTGAGTTGCCTATGGAGAGGTTGGGCCTTTTTTATACAAAAATTTCCAGGTTGAGAGTGTGGTTGTATCCATCCATGAGTTCTTTCATCTTAACCCAGTCAGACATGGCTTATGTTTTCATCTTAGCCACCTCCTTCCTAGCATCCCTAAGTTGTCTGATTAATCTTTTGAATGTCTGGCTACCAGGTGGATTAGTGATATGAACAGTATCAACAGGTTTTTTCATGGTATCCTCTTCCTGTTGCATAGGAATTTCATTGTCTATCTCATCAATATTCTTGATACCTTTGCATTTATCTTTCTTCTTTTGCACAAGGGATTCTTCTTTCTTCTCCACAGGATTTTCAATGCCTTTACCTTTCTTATTTTTTAGGATAGAATATTTTGGTAGAGACTGTTCTTCAAAACCCTCTTTAGGAGATGATGATCTTGTGAAAGGTTTCTCGACCTTGGTACTGGCTGCTAGAGGAGATGAGGAGAAGTGCAGCTTCTTCCCTTTCTTTTCTATAGTTTTAGTAGTAGAAGGAACTTTTTCTAACTCTGGTGGAGGAGGGGGTGAAAAATATATCTGTGCGGAATGAAAAGCTTCCTCCCCAGTTTAGTGACCTCCTTGATGACCTCTGAATCTTGAACAGGAACTCTTCCCTTTCTCTTCTTGTTGGTACCTTATTTAGTAGCACTGGTGGATGATAAAGAGCTTGCTTTCTACGATTGAGGAGTGGTTTCTATATCCAACTTGAAGTGAGAAGTAATAACAAAATTTTCCCATGAGATATCTTTCTTACCCAGTTCTTCAAAAACTAGCATTCTAATCAATCCAGAGTGGAATATGTTAGTATCCACATCCTTAAACTTGGATTGAATCATGTCTGACATCTTACCTATGCTCCTTAAAAAATAGTAGGGAATGTCCATTTCAATTTTACCAGTAAAATGCAACAGAAGCCTTATATAGTACTGGTATAATGTGTTGAACCTCCCTTCATATGTAAAGTATCTTTGAATAATCTGCAATATTTTATCAAACTGCTGAATTAGTTGATCCCTTGGCACACCTTTAGACAAATCACTAGCTTGATGTTCAGGCTTAAGGAAATATTTGGCATAGGCTGCATTCAAAGCCATAGATTTAAACCATTTCTCACCTGTGATAGGGATTCTTGTTGCAGCTGAAATAGAGGCCTCAGTCACCTCGAATTATAAATCCCCTACCTTGGTCTTCTGGCTATCAAAATGTAAGGAAAACTGCCTTGTCACCTTAGGATGACCTCTTTGCATATTCTGGCAGAAAGAGAAGCATCCCACTCTTTGAAAAAATTCTCTTGCCATGGGCTCTGTCTCAAAACGATGCATATCCACAAGTTGAGTTCTAACTACCTTTCTCCCCTTCTGTGACTTCTTCATCTGAGGAGTCTCCATAGCTTAGGATGAGAGCTTCTTATGACTATGGGGTAGTAATGACCAAGAGGACCTAAATTCAAGCTTCAAATGGACAAGGATAAACTTTTTCAAGAACTTCCCTTAAACCAGACTGATTGCTAGTAAGCTCAACTTGGCTATGGAAATCCCTCCGTTGGATTTGTGTAGGTATTGAACACTTAGACAATGAGATGGTACTCTGTAATTGGCCTTTGAAACTAGGTATAAAATGCCCAACTCAAGTGTCAAAGGAAGTAGGGGAGACACAGTGTGGTTAAGCAGTGTCTCTAGGTAGCGCACTACATATGCAGAGGATAGAACTATTTAGATGTTGTGAGCTCAATAGCTATTGTTGTGACGTATTCTACCCTACGGACTAATAAGCTAGGGCTCTAAACTTATACGCAGATCATGACCCTTAAGATTTAACTTTTAACCTTCTACCCAAAGTCTCAACCCCTTTTCTCAGGCAAACACGGGAAGAATGAACTAACCTTTTTATCGGCGGTTGAAGTAGATCCTCCGTTGAGTTGTTATCTCCTTTCTGCTGCTGCTCCTTCCACAAAGCTTCTTGCAATCAAGACAACACTATGCATGCATGCTACTGATCTACTAGGGGGTTAGAGATAAAACATAAATCAAATAACATAGATGAGACTCATGTATTCGGGACGGGAAAAGTATCTTTTCCATTAATCTCAATATGAACCAACTTACAATGATTTTTGAGATCGGCCATCGTTCCTCGATCCTGATCTTAGGATCCTCCTCTTCTTTTTGTCCTCCAACTGCTGCTGCATGTATTTCTCCTAAAGCTTGAGGCAAGGCTAAAGGGTTGGGACAAAACTGACTTGGCAATTTGGCAGAGTTCCTTT
>JZKD02S1640583.1:63407-79247 GCA_000966675.3 Picea glauca | reverse complement strand
GTTAGAGATAAAACATAAATCAAATAACATAGATGAGACTCATGTATTCGGGACGGGAAAAGTATCTTTTCCATTAATCTCAATATGAACCAACTTACAATGATTTCTGAGATCGTCCACCGTTCCTCGATCCTGATCCTGGGCTCCTCCTCTTCTTTTTGTCCTCCAACTGTTGTTGCATGTATTTCTCCTAAAGCTTGAGGCAAGGCTAAAGGGTTGGGACAAAACTGACTTGGCAATTTGGCAGAGTTCCTTTGCTATGATTTTTTCCTTTTTTGATAGTACCCCTACCCCTCCTTTTATAGGCTAGAAGGAGCTAGGGTTTTAGGTGAACTCTCGGCCATGCATGGCTGGGAGTTCTAGTTAACTGTCAAAAATCTCTTCGTCCCGGTGGAAACTTCCCTGATTTTTTGCTTTGTTAGGTATCCGCGGGCTGTAGTGGGCCTGCTAGCGGGTACCCGCGGGCTGTAGTGGGCCTGCTAGTGGGTACCCGCAGGCTGTAGTGGGCCTGCTAGCGGTTTATTTTATTTAAGAGGATTTTTAAGAGTTTATTCAGCATGGCTTTGGAAAGGAAGAGACATGAGTTGGCCTGATGCCAGGTAAGCCTGTGTGGTGCATTTTAAGGTTATAACAGCTATGATGGGTGGATGTATCATAATTTGACATACAGGTAATGAAATTTATAGGTTTGAAAGGAGAGGATCCAAGGATAGAATGGTGTGAGGAAAGGTCTCCTTCAACTATGAAAGCCCGATAATCCAAAACTCTGAGCACTAACTCTCTTTGAAAATTATGTGCAGAGGAGGAAACACAGGATACCTGTGGAATAAAAAAAAAATTTAAGTCTCAACGAGATTTCAAGAAGAAGTCATGAACATCCCGACCTCCAAATCTACCTCAGCATGGGATTTGGTAGCACTGCTATCGACTGGTCAGAACTGGGAGTTTGTGCAGTGCAACAATCTTGAGTTTTTCAAAATCACAAATTGTTATCAGAGATCGTAAATACGAGATATTTAAGGCATCTTTTAACCAACTCATAACAAGGAAGATGACATCATCATTGTAATCATAACTCAAGGTGGAAAATGATGAACGAGAAAGGTGCTACGGAAACTCATGATGAGTGGGTAGTGCTCCATTTCAAAAAATGATTGGACAGCTAAGAAAAGGACAACAAGGCATGGCTATGAGGGCATGAATGAGGAAAATGGTTTGTCAATTCAATCTATTTGTGGAGAGGAACGATCCTAGTGATAAATCATGAGGGGGGATCAAAGTTAAGTCATGAACAAAAATGGTCCTAAGTCCAAATTCACATGAGGATCAAAACATAAGTCATGACTCAACACTTTATTTATCAAGGGGGTCCTAACAAACACAATTTAAAAAAGGGGTGAAATTTAAAAAATTAAAATCTAAGGCTTAGGAAAACATGGAAACAAACTAGAAAAACCAAGGCAACTTAGTGTGATAATAGAACCAGAGGAATAATTCTTGCAAGAACCTCAATGCATAATAGATAGGAAGGAAACCCTACTCGGGAATAGAACCATTGAACAGGTCAAGGTGCAGTGGAAACACTTTGGCCCAGATGAGGCTACATGGGAAATGGAGGATTCCATGAAATAGGCATATCCATTTTTATTTACTTATGTACCTATAGAGCACATCAGCAGATAAAACATCGACGACGATGTTCCTTTAGGGGGGAGGATTGTAATACCCCTATTTCTCCTAGTTTGTAAATATAACTATGACTGACCAAGAGACTATGGAAAACTAGATATGTGTGAATGTTTGATTTGATGAACCTTTGTATAAAAGGTCAATGTATGTATTTTCTAATTTAAATAGAAAATGGATAAGTGTTTCATAACTTTTGAAAAGCGGGTTTTCCAAGATAGACCATGGATTTTATGAGAGATATGGTGAAGGGAACCAGAAATGGTTGAGATGACCCCCACTAAACCAGTACCTTACAGGATTTAATGACTCAGACTCAAAACAATCCTCTGGCCCAGAAATGAATTACCAGTAAGATTGGTAGCTGGAAGAATCCTCTTAAAGAGTTAACAAGGAGATGAGGCAGAGTACCCATTTTCAATACTTCCATACCTAACCACAAGCAGGGGATTCTGACCCACACAACCTTGTTTAGGAAGGAAAAAAAGAGTTAATTCATGGGCAAAGACAAAAAAAAAGGGAGACCAACGCGAGAGAGAAGGGTGGAACTAGACCAATATCGAGAAGAGAAACGAACACTTTCAGCTCTCTGGTACAAGGAAGAACAGAGAAATAAACTCGTTCTAGGCGCAAGAAGTTGTAGGCAAGGTTTTTCGGTTCAAGCTTATAAATGAGGGTGACAAGTGACTATGGAAGTACTCGTGCAGACCTCATTGCTTGGTACAAAGAAAAGTCATTGTCAGGGTCCCATGGGAGGAGGAGAGTAACTTCTATCCCTAAATGTCATTAGGCAAGAAGAAAGAGTCTCTCTCAGAGCGTCGTGGTCTAGCTCGGGGGTGGCCAGCGGTAAATCCGTCAGGAGTGGTTGTGCCTATGGTTGGGAGGAAACAGACACCCCTTTTAGTAGTCACTTCACAAACTCTGGTTTTCTGATAAGTATTTTCATGCCATGTGTATTGAAATGGAAATGATGTTTGAATAAATATATATGTTTATGACTGAGTTTTATGTTGAAGTATTTAGGTAGAAATGTGTAATGATTTTATGTGAACTCATGTTTGAATGTTCTTCGTCTTTCCTCCTCTTAGTAGCTATAGATCTATGGGTTGTAAGTATGCAATAGTGTCGGGGAAATATTTACTGGGAGTTTTAAATCATGTCAGCCTTTAGAATCTACCTTCACGGGAATACTAAATTCAAACCTGATGGAAGGAGGGGGCCTCCTTCAGATCTTTCACTCATGTGACCCATCGCGAAGTAATGTGAGCCACTGATTTGAGGGTATTTGGGGGTCCCCTTGGTCATTGGGTTTATGCTAACAAAACTTCAAAGAATTCCTATTTTGGGAGAATAGGGATGTTAAAGCACCAAGCTCCCTAGATGTTGAAGTTACGAAGTGCAGAGAGTCGTGGATCTAGAGGGAACCACGTATGGTACTTCGGTTGAGTCCTTCTTCAGGAGAACGAAGTGGTCATGATTCCAAAACTCCCTAAGGATGGAGTTGTGAACTGACGAGGACTGTAGATCTAGGGACCCTTCGGTATCTCCCCTGACCATTAGATATAGGCAATGGTCATCCCGACGCTGACCACTTTGGGAGCAAGTTGGAAGGCACACCACGGATCCCCCAAATGTCGAAGTTACGAAGTAACAGAGGCCATAGATCCTGAGGTTATGTGGACACACCTTGACCATGAGATATAAGAGTGTAGGGAGGTCATCAGTTGGGAGTGATGTGGCACAGTGACATCATATATGGTGACATGGACCCACGACTGATGTGCCACTTGTCACCTAGATTCGTATGTCATGTAGACCCTATGTTCTCATTAACACATGACACATGTCACCCACAATAGGGGCCACGTGTCATCTCCGCCATGTTGCATGTCACCCGTGGCACTTATCTGTTTAGTCCATTTGGAGGGAGGAGTATTCAGGACCCACATGTACTTGTCTCTGCATCCAGTACGTCACTACGTGCAAGGCTGGACCCTTCGAGAGTCCAAAACTTTAGGGCTCTGGAGGTTTGAAATGCAGTGTCGAGGGTAATTCAAAAGGCCCAAGGGATGAAGCCAGGTGGTGATATTATGGGCTCCTTCGAGAGTTCGGGAATTCGAGACTCTGGAGGACATGCATGCAGAAAAGAAAAGGGGCATTCAGTGTCGAACATCGAATTCTCCTATAGCCTGTGTGTTAGAGATGAGGATTAAGTCTCATCATTGGTTTGGATGGTGGATGGACCTTCCCTACAGGAGGTAGGAACCTAGAAATGGTACAAACGAGATGGACCCACGTGGGCTCCACATGGACCTCAACTAATGAACGCCAGAAGGACTTTGGGAAGCCATAACTTGTAAACCAAAGGTCATATTAGAGCCTAGTAACAGTTGTTAGAAAGATACAGGTGAATAGAAGAGGATGAATCATCTCAGAGAGATGATTCGAGATTATTTGAGTAAGAAGAATATTGATGCCCCATCCCTAGAAAGGGTACTTAGGGATCGGGTGCGTTACAAATGCATGAAAGGGAAAAAAATGGTTACTATTCTAAACAAGATCAAATCTTAACCCACGATCAACTTTTATAATCATATCATCACCTTCACTTAACTATAGATTTCATCAATACTTCTCATTGTTCTTATTTAAGATTTTATTTTATCAATCTTTCCAAATTAGAGAGCTTTTATTCAATCACATTTTCTTTTAGAATTGAACATGGGAATAGTAAAATGATTTCACGAAAAATGAAGGGTTTTATAATTTGCGTAAAGTAAAAACATGGACGAGACATGAAAATGACCAATGTTCCTTCTGCAAATAATTTATCATTCTATCAATCATCAACCAATGTGGACAACTCCAGACATCAACCAAATGAAACTTTGTATTTTATCTGCCTTTTAATTCTTTGGCATTCAGTTCATCAATCAAAATATATTAACAAATGTTCCAGAGAATTCACTCAATAAATCTGTAAGAAAATCCAAATATGAACTCTTTTAAATATATCAATTCAAACTTTGTTTTGTCAGATATATTTCATCCAAATAATTCATCATAACAACTGAGTGAAGTCAATCCAATGCCAATGAAATAGAGCACATGGAGGGTTTGGTTAATTATCCCATATCAAATTTGATTGATCCAATTTTCATCTCTATGTTGCTATATATACCATGCCATTAAAATATTTGTAATTATCCAGATTTTAATCAATATGCCAAAATCAAAATCCAATCAATATGAGCCCAATAATACATTTTTGGGGTATGCACGGGTTGGAAATATTAACACCAATTTCAATATAACAATTCTAGCATGGTTGTGGGAATAAGAATAATTCATTTACAGAGTTGAAGTATCAATAATTGGACCCAAATGTTGGTGATAAAATACACAAAACTAAACAGAGGGTTTCATAGGGTTTCACATCTATTATTTAAAGATAAACAATTGCACAAAATTATCCTTGAATCCGAAAATAAGAGCAAGTTGAGACAGAAGGGAAAATTGAAACCCTACATTTTCAAAAAAAAAAAAAATCATAAAACCATAACTCCATTAATTACAAACAAGGTTAAACCCATACAAGAAAGAGGTGTATCAAATCGAAGCCAGTTTGAAACTCATCCACCTACTCAACATAAGTCATAATTGAAATTGGGCTATCACTACACAATGTGCCCAAATAATTGTTGCAATTTCCCTTTGAACCAAATGCAGAAGCAATTAAAATGATAAATCTGGTAGTGCAAACCTTGGGATTTTCCTTTATTTTGTTTTAAAACAAAATCCATACCAAATATAAAAGGAAACAATTGGTGCACGAGACCGAGATATAAACCCATGAAAGCAAGACCAGAATGCAGTCAACGTTGATGAGAATTCTTTTTAAAAGGAAAACTATTTTCGTAAGATTGTTATGCAAAACCCAGGTCATAATACCATTGGTGTTTGAGAGCCAATTTTTTTTTTATTTCTTACTAACCCACAACATGTAATAAATCGTCATTCACAGTCCCTTTAATATCCACACACAACATAGAGTCACACTTAAAACACACACACAACATGGAAATAGAATAGAGCCAACGTCCACAATTATCGAAGCAGAGTAAAACATTTGATGCTAGAAGAGTCCAAAGTGCTCATACCTATTAAAGTAGTTTAAATAACCACAGGAGGGACAACCAAGGATTATTATCCAACCACCAACACAATCTTAAACTCAAACCCTCGACTAATAGTAGATGAGAATTTCCAAGCCAATAACAATGTGAAAAGGTGGTATACCTCAGGAGGTAAAACCAACGAGGAGTGTAATAACTCTCATTTACTTCACATCGCTTCCACAATCGGATGGTTGGAAATAAAAACTTACCAACTCTTCCATGATAACCATCAACCAATCAAACTTTACACTATGGATCACATTCAACACCAGCTCAGACTCAAAACTCAAGTTTCATGCTATCATATCCATGCTTTCAAAACAATCAACTCATATTTATAACATATCCAACAACCATACTTATACCATATTCATGAAACACAAAAAAATGCCAAGGTTTATTTACCAACGATGTTAACCATATGACCAAGTATCATATCGTGTGATGGGCCTATCATATGTGAACCTTACCATAAGTCAAATCGTATGCAATAGCTTTGTATAGTATTGAAACTTTTTATGATAACCAATGTTGTTATATGATATATGTACATAAAGTGAAACTTAACCATGCCCTTTAATATGCTACAATCTTAACACAATAACAAAGTTTTATGCCCATAATATTAAGACTAACATAATACTTATGTGATGGGATTTTCCTTTCTTTTCTTCTCATATGGTGACAATTTTCTTAGCGCAATAAAACATGTCACAGAATCATTTATGCATAGAACTCCAGGAAGCAATTATTTAACACTTCTAGTCAATTGTTGTCTAAACTACAAAACTTTAAAAGGAGCAAAATCAACTTAACATTCTTCTCTTCAAGGGGTCCCACCTACTGTTTATATAGTATAATAGATATGTTAGCATCGGAAGTCACTCCTATATTGCTTGCAAGAGGAGAGCCCGACGCCCATCATTTTTATGTCACGATTTGTTTAATGGGGTGATTGGATGGGTAAAGACTCAAGAAGATATAGCTTTAACTCAGGAAAACGGGCCTAGTATGTAGAAAGAAAGAGAGGTCTTGATCCAACTTTCATCAGTAAATGGATTAAAGGGTGGTAGATGGAAGACTTGTGAGAAGGGCGAGCAAGACTGCCTTGAGCGACAGGCCTTCGGAGGCTTGAGGGTGAAAAACTCAGAAGCCAATATCCTCTTGGTCCAGAGCTTCAAGGAGCTGAGGGGTGACTCGATTGAATTCTTTTAATTCCAATTCGTTCAGTGCTAAGAAAATCACAGGAACCAATTAGAAATAATGCAACTGTTACAGTGATCCAACCTACATCATCCTATAACAACTACAACTCGACAGGATCCTCCAATTCCGAGTTTTTCTAACACAGTAAAAAAAGAGATGGAAAAGAAGCTGACATCCATAAAGTAAGAAGTCTCAAATGCCTTGTGTATTAACCAGAGCAACCAGTTCTTCATCAAAACTTTACAATCGGGAGCCTTGCTCAACCATCAATCCTTTACAAAATACAAAGACTGATTCTATATACTCAGGAAAATTCACCTAACAGAGGCCTGTTCATCCATCCAGGTCATGGTGTCCCTTCAGCCGAATTCAGATGGATAATCCCTGTCAGACGCCACCTTAACTATGCATGACTCCTGTAAGGGGAGGGTAGTTGAGACATTAAGTGTTGAGCTAGCGTGTGCAGACTTCTCTGTCTAGCTGAGGACTTCGGCATGGTTTCTTTGAAAAATTCGATACACAAGACCTATTTGAGTAGATCTCTTTCCAGACTCTCCATTCCCCACACTTAATGGGTGAAAGTAGGTTTCAACCACCCGTTCTTGCCCTCATTTACTCCAAGTGGAAACCAGGAGAGAAATCGTATCCGATGGCACCTGGAAATCACGAGGATCCTTTCGGCAACTGGACTCGACACTTTCGGCCCCCTTTGATTACCTCTTTTATTTCCCAAGTGACCATGGACCGTGACCCTGCTTTTATTCCCATAGGGGCTTTCAACGTTCACGGATAGGAAGGAGCTGATCCTTGCTCATCATAGTTGCGATAAGCGAAATGCCGAGATGGCTCAATTGTGAGCCACACATCCTTCAAATCTGACGGTCCTAAACTCACCCGATGCATATGTGGGCCCCAGGTCCTAGATTCTCTCGCTACTTCGCGTATCGGGATATGAGGGAGCTGCTCTCTGCGCTTCGAAACCGTGATGGGCGAAAAGGCGGGGAGCCTAATCATGCACCAGGTGTCTGCTTCAAATGGACGGCTGAGACTACCCCTTGATACTGTGGGCCCGTCTTTAGGTGCTATCAGCACTTTGGGGTTCGAGGCTTTGTGATACAGAGTGATATGGAACTTTCACCCTTCGAACTCACGACTTCCGAAAAAACGACGCGACTGGATCTTGCGCCATGCATCCTTTGGACATACGGCTATTATTCTTCCCCACATACAATATGGGCGCGATCCATTGTGTTAACCTTGGCGCAACTTCACCATCTGCAATTTCCCACCAACTGTTGATCTACTCATGTGGATACATCAGGACCGTTGACACTATAACTTTGCCCGCTCGCTCGATTTTAAGTCCGAACAGGACTTCTTCTATGCATTGCGCTTGGGTGCTCCTCGTGCAACCTACAGACCTGGATATCCTGATGCCGAAGACAAGTAATGTTGCTAACATTTAGGCTCCATGGGGGATAGAGTCGTCCATGTGATGCTCTAAGGACTCATTTTACAGTTTCAGTGCCTTGTTGTTGGGCTATGGATTCATTTACTAAGCCGAAACATAAAAATAAAACAAGGAACCGAAAGAACAATATTTACAAACACAGGAGCCATGGAAGGCTCAGACAAAACATTTTTTAAGAAAATTCCCATTTACTGGGCTGCTGAAAACTTCTTCACCCTCCAAATACTGTAGTCAATATGTGTTATTTGAGAAAACCTCTGAGATTCTGAAGGGCCCGATCCACAGGGCTTCAAATTTGTCATGATTTCCCTTATTTTTCTTAGGAGCATCCCATTTCAGCACCAGGTCTCCTATCTAGAACCGCTCCTTCTTGGCCTTCTTATCGAAAACCTACTTGATCCTTTGCTGATGATCCTAAATTTTGTCCATTGCCTACTCCCTGGCCTGCTGGACCTCCACTAGCTGATGAATCCTTCTGATCATGTCATCAGGCTCCTCCTGATGATCCTGGAAGAATTTCACTACAGGAATAGCCAACTGAGAAGGGAGGACAGCTTCTTCTCTGTAAACTAACTGGAAAGGGGAGATGCCTATAGATGTCTTTGTAGTCACCCGATCAGCCCATAGAGTGAATTTCATCTTTGAATCCAAGCCTTTTTGTTGTCCTCGAATAATCTTTTGATGATCCTTATGAGACTTTTATTGGAGGATTCTGCTAAACCATTTCCCTGAGGATAGTATGGAGTGGAGTGAATCAGCTTGATTCTGAATTGCTCACAGAACCTAACTAGTGGTTCAACCTTGAATGAGGTTGCATTATCTGTAACGATCTTTCGTGGGCATCCGAATCTTGTGATGAGTTCTTCCAAGAATCCAATAATTACCTTGTGGGAAGCACTCTTGGTGGGGATAGCTTCAATCCATTTGGTAAAGAAGTCTGTGGCAGTCAGAATCCATCTATGTTGCCCACTAGAAGCAGGGTGGATTTCTCCAATAAAATCTAGGCCCCATTGTTGGAAGGGTCCCGAAACAACTATAGGCTGTAAAGGCAGAGACTTGAGCTGTTGCTTTCCTAAAAAACTTTGACATTTGATACAAGCTCAGACCCTTCTGCAGACGTCGGTGAATATGGTGGGCCAGTAGTATCTAGCCCTGAGGATTTTGTGGGTTGTGGCCTTCCAGAAGTGGTGTCCTCCACATAGGTCGTTGTGAAATTCAAACATGATCCTGTCGGACTCTTGTGGATCCATGCATTTTAACAGTACCCCCAGGGGGTCTTTCCAACATAAGATTTGGTCAACAAGAAAATATCTGACTACCTTGATCTTCAGAGCTCTTGCTTTCTTTCTCGGCAGGCCATCTGGAGGCCGCAACTCCTGCAGGAAGTATATGACATCCTTATACCAAGGACATCGGGCCAATGGGGGATCCCTTTTAGGGTCTCTTTCAGATAGCTGACCCTGCTGGATTCCTGAACATTTATTGATGAAACTTATCCCCAAAGATTGGCAATTGGCTTCAGCCAACAGCTTGGATAAGCCCTGACCTTTGATCAATTTGGTAGGCTTTATTTCCAGGTCAAACTCTAGAATCCTAGCGATATACTTACTCCTTCTCCCGTCTATGTTAGGCTGGATGAGAATGTCTTTAACAAAAGTTGAGGGGACGTAAGCGATGATTTTTTACTGCGGGACATAGATTTTGAATGCCTTGAGAGCCTTTACCAGGGCATAGGCCTGCTTCTCCATAGTGTTATACCCGACTTCGACATCCCTCAATGCTTGGCTGAAATAGGCAATAGGCTACTCAAGTTCGACCTTGTTTGTCTGTAATAAAACAACAGCCACCGTGTCAGGAGAGGCAAAGGAGAAAATAAGGAAATCCTTTGAGTAGTCAGGACTAATAAGCATGGGGGATTCAGTCAGGGCCTTCTTTATTTTCTCAAAGGAATGTCGTGATTCAGAATTCCACCTCACTTCATTTCCTTTCCTTAGCATGGTTGTTATAAGTTTTACTTCCTCGGCAAAGTTAGGCACAAACCTCCTCATAAAATTGATCTTACCAAGGAAGGATTAGACCTCCTTCTTGGACCTTGGGATTGATAAGGCATGTATTGCTTCAACTCTGCTAGGGTCAATCATGACTCCTTCCATTGATACTATGTGGCTCAGTAATTTTCCCTCCTGCATGGCAAACAGAGATTTATTGGGGTTTAATGAAATGACAAAACTCCTGCATTTCAGGAAAACCTTCCTGAGATGACGACAATGTTCTTTATCAGACTTTGAAAACACTATGATGTCTTCCAGATAGACAACCACAAATTTATCCTTTTCGTCGACGAAAACTATGTCCATGGCACACTGAAACATTGCCCCTGCATTCATTAATCCAAATGGCATCTTGGTGTACATGAATGTTCCCCATGGAGTGGTAAATGTTGTCTTTTCCCTGTCCTCGGGCAGGATAGAGACCTTATTGTAGCCAGAGAAACCATCAATCATGGACATCCTGGAAGCTCATGTTACCCTCTGTAGTATATGTTCCATCTTTGGTAAGGTGTAGTTATCCTTTCGTGAGCTCCTATTCAGGTTTCTGAAGTCTACACAGAGCCGGATCTCTCCACTATTTTTCCTTACTAGCACCAAGTTGGCCACCCACTCTGAATACCTCAGTGGTACAATGATTTGAGCTTGAAGCAGCTTCTTCACTTCCCTCTCCATGATAGGCAGCAGCATAGGATTGATCTGTCTCAGCTTTTGCCTAAATGGTTTTGCCTCCTCTTTTAATGGGATTTTATGCTCGATGATAGAAGTGTCATATGTTTTGAGGTCTTCATAGGTCCAGGAAAACATGTCAACGAATTCCCTCAAAAGTCCAGTGTATTCGGACTTTTGCTCCTCTGTCAGGCTTCTTGACAATTTGACAAACTTGGGTTCACTCTCTATGCCAATGTTGCATTGAATAGAACCAGCGTCATCCTCTGAGATTTCCCCCTTTAACGACACATCATTTTTATCAAAAATCCTTTCCAAAGGAACCAGTCCCCTTGGAATATGATTGTTGGGCAGCTGTACAATGTTACGCTCTGCAATCTTATTTAGAAAATTACCCCCATCAAGCTTTTCTTCAGAGACAGAGTCTTGATCGATATGCATCTCTGAAAATTCTTCGATGGTCTCCAAGAACTTCTTGATCTCGAGATCATCCTCGAATACCTTCCAATGTTTGACGTTGTTAGGTATGGAGGGCCTGTATTTCACCTCTATATCATATCTGAATTTGGGCAGCAAGGGTACTTTGAAATTTCTTGTTGTTGCAGCCAAGGAATATGCCATCGTGTTCTCCTCTCTTGGAATGAAAGAAATGTTAAATGTTGAGAAGAAACTGTCAATTAGGTCCCATACCTTGTTTCTATAACTCCTGATTTGAGGGTGCTTAGCCTGATAAGCGTTTCTGATTTGTTGGACCAACAACTCTGCATCACCGAACATTGCTACCTCCTGAATTCCCATTTCCCTCGCAGCTCTTAATCCCAGAACAAGAGCTTCATACTCTGCCACATTGTTGGTAGCTTCAAATTCTAGCTTGTATGATAGAGATATAGTTTCTTGAGCAGGCGACACAAAAACCACCCCAGCTCTAGCACCTTCCCTGGAAGAGGCTCCATCAAAGAACATTTTCCAGATGGGGGTGATGAAGGGAGGAAATTTAGGGGAAATGGTGGGCTGCTTTCTGAGTTTAAGAGGAGGTTCGGGAGCATTGGTGAGTTGTAGCACACTGGAACCTAAATTAGTGTCTAAGGAAAAAATGGGATGGTTGGTAGGGTTGGCCTCATCACTGATTATATAGGCCAGTTGGGCTTCTCTATATAGCCTTCTATGCTCTCCTCCAAACACTGGGATAGTAGCATATGTGAGGTCCATTTGAAAAGTTCCCCCCAGTATTTTTATCCAAGATCTTGATAACAACATACCGAAATTGGGGGGGACATTGGCCACTACAATATCCATGACCACACTTTTCATGGGCAACTGAAACAAGGTCACGACCAGGTCTTTGATAACTCCAAGACAATGAACTTTCCTGGAGTCGAAGGAATAGAGGTCATTATAGGTTTGAGTGACTTCTAGCCCTAACTCTTCCATAACAGTTTTGGGCATGAGGTTGTGAGAATCTCTCGAATCCATCAAGCAATTGTGCAACACCTTGTCATGTATGTTCAGGGAAGTGTAGAAGGGAGGGGACGAGTCATTCCTATCTTCTACCATAGGACCTAGGATAACTGCAGGCTTTTCATCTTGTAAATTGATGGAGTCTGTGGGAAGGCATGAGGTATCAGACTGTAAAATCTCAGAGAAGCGTTTCTTGAACCCTTCATGTTTAATCAACTTGGTTAGGGGTACAGGAATTCTAATCTTTTGAATTTCATGCTTGAAATTAAAAGAAGATGTAAGCTTTGGAATTTCTCCTATTTTGGGAACATGACTCTGGACTATGGGAGAGAGGGGTTGGTGCTTCTTACCTTTGTGACTGTCTACTACTTCATTAGTGGGCTTCTCTGTTCTAGTGGACCGCTCAGGAGCATCAGGTGTTGCTTTCTTTTTCTTCGACCTCAGATCATATCTGCCTTGGTTGTCAGTAGCCTTGTCTCCTTTGCTCATTTCGTTTAGCTGACTATCCATGAGGGACTCCTCGTAGGCTGATTGAGTGAGATGAGGGAAAGGAGGAGTGTCTCCGAACCAATGGATTTCAGGATCAAGCTCGTATGTTTCTCCTTCTTCCCCCTCGACCACAAAATTGTTTTGAAAAGGGGCCTGAATTTTCTGGTCTTCTCTATCTCTTCCCCTCTCTCTTTGCACATTCGGGGGAGTAAAATTGTTTGGCCTCCTAAAACCTCCTTTGTTTTCGGCGTTTTGAGGGACCTAGTATGATTGCCTCCCCTTGACCTTCATTCTCTCCATCTCTGCAGACAGAGACTTCACCATCTTGGTCAGTTCATCCACTTGAGGGTGGGGCACCGATGATCTAGAAGTTGAGGTTTCCGACCTTCCCTTTCTTCTGTCTGTGTTAGCCTTGTTCCTCAGTCTGTCAGCTGCTAACACATTGGATTCCACCTCTATGGCTGCATCTTGCATTTGAGCTAAGGAGGCGGCTCTTATTTCTCTTAATAAAAGACATAAATTGGGACCAAACACACTAGCATAAGAAATTTTGGCCGAGGCTTCTGAGGGCTTTATTTCGGTAGGAATTTTATTATACATCTTATTAAATCTTTTGGAGAAGTCAGAGACTGACTCTCCTTCCATTTTCTTCAAAGACCCGAACTCTATCATGTAATACATCAAGTCTTTCCTATTGCCCCACTGCCTTAGGAAAGCACTATCCAAAGCTTCGATCCCAGCAATAGATTCGGGAGCCAATCTTCTAAACCATTTCCTGACCTCACCATCTAGGCTCTGGACGAAAACCCTCATCTAGACATCTTCATTTTCGATGTTCAGGTTGTCTACGTAATTGTAGAAAGCGACCAGATGCTCTTCAGCAGTTACATCCCCTTCCCCAGTGAACTTGGGCATGTATTTCAAGTAATCTCCAGCAGGGAGAGGATTCATAAGATGGGGTAGAACTAAGGGATCATATCTGGAAGTGACTATGGCATCCATTCTATTCAGAGGGGGATTAGCACCAGCCATAGGAATATTAGGTGGAGGAGAACTTGGAGGAGAAGGAGTTCACGAAGGAGTTACTGGGAATGAGACTCGAAGTGGAGTGGGAAACAAGAGGGGATTTAAGGAGAAGGCTAATGAGCTCAAGTCAGCAGGTGTTCCTCTTTGCACAGGAGTAGTAACAGTAACAAGAGGCAGAGCAGTGAATATAGGAGTGGGGAAATCTTCTATAGTCCTGGGTCTATGCCAAGGTACAGCTTCAGAGGGGAGGGGAGTGACAAGGATTTCTCCCTCTGATCCCAGACCAGGAGGGGAAAACTCAGCAGGAACACTCCCAAAATTCAGGAAACGGGAAACCTCTGAAGGAAGTCTATTAAGAAACTGGGGAGGAGAAAATGGAGTTCCAACAGAAGGAGATGGCGGATTACCTAGTTCGGCGGTGGAAGCTACTTCTTCAGGGGATTTTCCTTTTCTAAGAACCACCTCTAGATCAGTTTCGGGTGTTGCTAGAGGCAACTGTGGATGAGACCGCGTGTGTCTGCCTCTGAAAGCCACAATTAATACAGCAGGTTCATCGTAGCAGAGTCGTCACAATGGAGTTTCCAGGTGCACAATAGCAATCTTTAAAGGCTCTGATACCTAATTCACCTTCAGAATCAGAGGCTCAATGTCGTTCAATCCCGGGGAAAATTTTCAAATTCGTCCCCGGCAACGACACCAAAAATGTTAGCGTCGGAAGTCACTCCTGGATTTCTTGCAGGAGCAGAGCCCGACGCCCATCAGTTTTATGTCACAATTTTTTTGATGGGGTGATCGGATGGGTAAAGACTCAAGAATATATAGCTTTAACTCAGGAAACCAGGCCTGGTATGTAGAAAGCAAGAGAGGTCTTGATCCAACTTCTGTCAGTAAATGGATTAAAGGGTGGTAGATGGAAGACTTGTGAGAAGGGCGAGCAAGATTGCCTCGGGCGACAGGCCTTCGGAGGCTTGAGGGTGAAAAAATCAGAAGCCAAGATCCTCTTGGTCCAGAGCTTCAAGCTGAGGGGTGACTCGACTAAATCCTTCAATTCCAAGTCATTTAGCACTAAGAAAATCACAGGAACCGATTAGAAACAATGCAACTGTTACAGTGATCCAACCTACATCATCCTATAACAGCTACAACTCAACAGGATCCTCCAATTTCGAGTTGTTCTAACACAGTAAACAAAGAGATGGAAAAGAAGTTGACATCCATAAAGTAAGAAGTCTCAAATGCCTTGTATATTAACCAGAGCGACCAGTGCTTCATCAAAACTTTACAATCGGGAGCCTTGCTCAACCATCGATCCTTTACCAAATACAAAGACTGAGTCTATATACTCAGGAAAATTCACCTAACAGAGGTCTGTTCTTCCATCTAGGGCGTGGTGTCCCTTCAGCCAAATTCAGACAGATAATCCCTGTCAGACGCCACCTTAACTGCGCATGACTCCTGTAAGTGGAGGGTAGCTGAGCCATTAAGTGTTGAGCTAGTGTGTGCAGACTTCTCTATCTAGCTGAGGACTTCGGCATGGTTTCTTTGAAAAATTTGATACACAGGACCTCTTCGAGTATACCGCTTGCTAGACTGTCCATTCCCCACACTT
>JZKD02S1640572.1:99020-135425 GCA_000966675.3 Picea glauca | reverse complement strand
TGGGAAAGTCTTGCTGCATTACTTCTTGGGGCTTCTTAGGTGTAGGATCAAGAGAAAATGAAGGCATTGGGGGGTCAACAATAGGCTTCTTTTGGTCTTTGTTCTTGGTCTTTTTTCCCGATGAAGAAGTAGGAATATCAACAAGCTTTTGGTATTGTTCTGGTAAAGAGGGAGTTTGTGCAAGGGAGTTTGGAGTTTTTGGAGAGTGAGGCTTGGATGGAGAGATAGTTTTTAGGCTAAGTGGCTTCTTTCCGGTCTTAACTGTCAAGTGAGGATTTGCAAATTGGTATATAAAGGCATCCCAACTTTGCCCCTGCTTCTCTAGTTTGGTAAGAACAAGGAATTTGATCAAACCGTGGTGGAAGAGACTATTATGGGGTTTGGTCACAGTTTTCCTCACTTGAGAGGACATTTTCTCCAAGCTTTTGAGAAAATAAAAAGGGAAGTTTAAAGGTTTATTGAACAGAAAATGAGCCAGCAATATAAAGTGACAAGCTTTGAAGGTGGAGTATCTACCTTCACATGTAATTAACCTTGTGATGACGATAAGGGGATTGACCAATTTTGGCTTTATCTTCTCCTTAGAATACCCTTTCACTCCTGAAATGCTCTCAAATTTGGGCTTAAACACCCTGTTGTAACTTGAGAGCAACAATTGATGATTCTTGAACCACCTATCTCCCATTCTTGGAAGTTTTATTGCAGCAACAATTGACTCTTCTGTGACTGCAAAATTGAGAGACCCTACATGTGCTATCTTTCCATCAAAACTAACTGCAAATTGCATAGAAATGTCATCATCATGGCCTTGCAAACTCAACAAAAATGGACCTCAGCCAGCACACAAGAACACTTCCCTACACTGTGAAAATTCTGGAATGGCAAACAAGTCTGCATAGGAGGAGGGTTCGTATCACTTGGGCATTGTGATAGGGTTTGAATTCACCAAGCAAGGGAGAAATTGAGCCACACAGAGACACGAATTGGGCATGATATGAGTGCAATTGGAACAGAGGGAAAATTTTACCAAGAAAGGGTGCAAACAGGCCAAGAAATGGCACAGGTTTAACACAGTCTTAGTGTGATTAGAACATAGGGTGAATTCAACAGAGGTTGGGTGCAATTCCTTAACGCAGGGCAGAGCAAATGGAAAGGGAAAATGAAACAATAGAGTGCCCAACCCAATTTTGGATGCTCTTATGGTGGAGTACGTTGCCCACATGTGCACACGAGCTCCCATGTGTGGGAGATTCAAATTTGATGGCAAGATTGGGAGAAATGGAGTGGTGCATACTTAGATCAATGTCCAAGTATTTTGACTTGGACATTTGATCATAACCATATGAAGCATCTTTTAATCAATGCCTGTAACAAATTTAATTACATGTGATTGAATTCTAGTTCCTTGGAATCTAGGACAGTTACTGGTATGCAATGCAATGGCACTTCAAACGACACTTTAAATGACATTGCATCCGACACCTCATCCAACACCTCATCCGGTAATTCATCCGGTACCCTTGTGTTAAGTGCATTTTCGCCTCTTTTAATGGATAACTTGCAATTTTGAATGTTTTTGACAACCATAATGGTTAATGAGCAGAGGTGGAGTGCTCCATGCTTACTCATTCTTCTTGTATATGACATATAGTGTCAAAACCTATAATGAACGGGTTATAGCAAGCATAAAACATGTATTTTCAAACCTACAGTATGCAACTTGCAATGGAAGATAACCAATGAAGAGTGGTATGTTAAGCATGAGTTAAGTAATGTATAGCACATAGGATTTAAGCATTTAAAAATAACATGACTATCAATGTAATAACCTGTATCATGATAATAATACAAAAAATTCTTGCAAAGACTTCTTTCTCTAGGCAATGATCATTTGTCAGCTCATGAACCCCTCCCCCACACCTAAGTATTTTGACACCTCACAATTAAAAGTATAGGAAACTAGTCAGTATCCCCCAATAGCTGAAGATTTACAGTATGTCAAGTGTAAAGATGAAATTTCACAGATTGGTCCGACGAGACAGTTAGGAGATGGCCCCACCTATAGGATAAGAGATCCTATATATATAGATAAGAAGAGGTAGGCAAGATAGTTTCAATATAGTCTTAGAGTCATTTCCAAATGGCAAGTTGATGAGATTCATTAACCTTAGCTTAACCACACATACTCCATGTCAGCTTTGTGTACAAGTAATGTCGTACATTAGGAAAAATTTAGATTTATTATTTATTTTTGTTAGATCATCATCCTCGCTAGGTAGAATGCCCTGGTGGCTGCAAGCCTGTTCAGTACTCCGACGGGATTACCTAGTCATACCATAGGCTGGTACCCGCTGCCAACAGACCTGTTCAGTATCCCGACAGGTTAGCCTCTTAAACCCTCAGAGACTGGCCCTCCATCCTTTAAGATATTAGTATAATATTTCTTATGCAAGAAGATGGGGGAACAACTCTGAAACAACTTTTTCTTTCTTTTTCTTTTTAATTGGGATGGTATTTATGTTAGAAGATGACGTTCCGTTATATTTTTTGTGGTTGTCCTGATGTAAGGGGTACTTAAGCAGATGTGGCCTATCTAAAGATATGATATAATCAAGCTATTTAGTGTGTAGTGGATGGTACCATTGAGAAAGAACATAAAGGTATCTCTAGGCTCAACTTGCTTTCTTCTTTAGTAATTATTGTGATGTTTCCATGACTAACTGCTAATTAGACTTCCTTGTTACTCTTTGATAAAGACACTTGACTTACTTACTCAGGTTTCTTGGAAAAATTGTACGAGAGACCACTAAGCTTGATAGTTATGGTATCACTTCCTTATACAGTGGTGAAGCATTTCAAGAGCAACTGCTATAGAATGCCTTAAAAATGACAATTTGCAAAAACCTGGCTAATTACAGTAAGTCACTATTCATTTGATGCTTTAACATACACAAAACTCAAGTATAACAATGTTTTGATGAAATATCCTTGAAACTATGTACTCTTGGTGAAATAATTATTTACAGAAAACTCTTAGAATTGCCTTATTAACAAAAACTATTTACATATATACAGTAGGAAATCTTTAAAAAAAACTTTTCAAGAACAAGGGGGGGCTTCCCCATCTACTAAGGCCAATGCCTTGTCAGCTGTCATGACCTGTAGAAAATCTTCTCTGGAAATGGGCTTATGATAAAATTTAAGTCGGTGTCCATTCACCACAAAGGAGACTTGTCCATCGTCAATTGTTTTAATTTTTACAGCTCCATTGTCATATACAGTGTCTACCTCATAAGGGCCCAACCAATGGGTGGTACATTTTCATTTGAAGGTTTTGAACTGGAAATCAAACAATAGGGCCTAATCACCAAGTTGGAAGTGTTTCTTTTTAATAAACTTGTCATGCCACTTGTTCCTCTGGTTTTGGACTAATATCGTCCGTTGGATGGTATCTTTCCTGATTTCATCCAACTCATTCAATTATAGGGCTCGTTTCTTCTGAGCCTCATCCAGGTTCAATCCTAATTCTACGACAATAAAAAAGGTCCTTACTTGGAATTCTATTGGTAAAAGTACTTGTTTATTGTACACTATCTCATAAGGGGTATGTCCAGTGCTATTTCTCCAGGTAGTTCGGTATGCCCACAAAGCCTCTGGGAGGCTATCAGCCCAATCTCAGTGATGTAACTGAACAGTCTTGGTCAATATGGCTTCCATAACTTTGTTTGTGGATTCTACCTGACCATTGGCTTTCGAGTGGTATGGAGAAGATTTACAATGTTTAATCCCATATTTCTCTGTTAGCTCTTTCATCATCTTGGAAGTAAATTGAGTGCCTTGGTCGGTAACAATTTCACAAGGGACACCGAAGTGGGTAAAGATGTCTTCATAAATAAATTTGACAACAGACTTCTCTATGGCCCTGAATAGGGATTTTTCCTCTACCCATTTGGTGACATAGTCCATACAAACCAAGATATAGTTCTTCCTACGAGACATGGGTGAAATCGGTCCTACAAAGTCGAGGGCCCATTTTTCAAAGGGTTCTATCATAACTTGGGCATGTAAAGGAATTTCATCAGATGATGTGGGAAAGAAAGTCAGCTACTACATTATCATTTCCAGGTCGGTCAAGCACAGTAATATTAAATTCTTGCAATAAAAAGAGCCACCTAGTCACTCGGCCATTAGTTATAGATTTATTCATGAGGAATCTAATGGCGGAATGGTCAGTGTGTAAAAATACTTCATAACTTGTAATGTAATGACGAAACTTGTTAATATCATGAACAACTGCCAATAACTCTTTCTCAGTGATTGTGTAGTTCAACTTGGCAGGGGACAAGTTCTTGCTTACAAAATAAATGGCATAGGATTGTTGGTCCTCTTTCTTCCCTAATACCCCTCCTATTGTTGTGTCGGAGGCATCAATGGATATATGAAATGGGAGAGTCCAATTGGGCCCTCTAAGAACTGGTGTGACAAACAACTTAGCTTTCAGGGTTTCGAAGGTAGTTTGACAATGCTCAGTCTAGACAAAATCAACATCTTTTATCAATAATCCAAACATAGGTGCAACAATCTTTGTAAAATTTTCAATAAACCGTCAATAATATCCGGCATGTCCAAGAAAGATTCTCACCTCTTTCTGAGTCTTGGGGGGTGGAAGTCTAATAATGACCTCAATCTTTGTAGGATTGACTTTTATTCCTTTAGATGAAACATGATGTCCTAGAAACACTCCTTCAGTTAACAACATTTTGCATTTTTCATGACTTAGGGATAGTTTCATTTCCTGGCATCTGATGAGGACATTTTCTAAGTTTTCTAAGGCTTCCTGGTAAGTGTTTCCATAAACTATGAATTCATCCATGTAGACCTCCACACAATCATGAATAAGATCGATGAATATCCATAATATTGCTCATTGAAATGTGGCAGGAGCATTACACAATCCAAATAGTAAGACCCTATAGGCATAGGTTCCTCAAGGACAAGTAAAGGTAGTCTTTTCCTAGTCCTCGAGTGTTATAAGAATCTGGTTGTACCTGCTGTACCCATCTAGAAAGGAGAAATACTTCTTTTCGGACAAGGTATCTAGAACTTGGTCAATGAAAGGAAGGGGAAATTATTCTTTCAAAGTGGCCTTATTGAGTTCCCGGAAGTCAACACAAATTCTCCATTTCCTGGTCACTTTCTTTGGAACCACTACTAGCGGGGATACCCACTTACTGTCGGAGATGGGATAGATAAATCTGGCATTTAACAACTTTTGGATTTCCTCCTTCACTATGTCTTTGAGTGTTAGGTTCATCCTTCTCTGGGGTTTCCTAACAGGTGTTACTTCCCCCTGGGTGTATATATGATGGATGCATGTGTCATGGTGTATACCCTTCATGTCAGTGTATTCCCAGGAAAATGCTCTTGATTTTTTTTTAAGGATATCTACTAGTTGTTTATGTTGGTATGTATCTAGCCCAGAGTCTATATGTAAAAATTTCCCTGGACTAATCTCATAGGGCATAGTATAAGACATGGTAGACTCATCGATTTGGAAAATAAAAGATGTTGAAGACAAAACGGATGGATCTAATTGTTCTTGAAATTCTTCCCCAAACATGTACTCAAATTGGGGAAACTTCTGTGCAAAATCCACACATGTAATAGAAAAAATGAATTGGTTTAGCACATTTTCTGGTGTATGCTCCTAAAGTGCCCTTGCATGGTCACTAGGCAATACGGGTTCTTCCCAGTCTTCATTCTCGTATGGACATTCAAGCCACCATAGATTCTCCATAATAGGTTGAGCAGGAGGGTAAATGGTGAGCTTCTGGATATAGAGTGATCCAGATGGATATCGGTGGCCACCCACCTTTTCCAATTGGCTCAAAACAATTTTCTCACAATTTTGGCAATTTACTATTTTTCGCAGTTTTAACTTCCGGGGCCATTTTGAGGGCCTAAATGAAGGTTTTTCGGGATCGAGCTCATAAATTATATTGTTGGGCATGATTGAGCCCCCAAAATGAATCTCCTCGACGATACCTTTCCAACGGGCTATCACATGCCTAAAACGAAGATCGTATGCAAACGTTACGACTCCGGGAAGTTGATGTACTAACTTACCCAAACGGGGCCCACATGACTTTTGGCGCTTCATCTCCTAGGGTTAGGTTTTTGGATGTCTATGGTTTTTGGAATTATTTCTTATTGTAAAAATGCCTTCAGAGACTCATTGTAACCTTCTTCTTGCGAATGCATGCTGCCGTCACATCTCTTCTCAGAGATAAACCACCACCATTCCAGCAAGCTTGTTTCCACTGCATTTTACAGTTTCAACTTATTTCGTTATTGAATAGAAAACCAGTTTTACGGTGTCTCTGTTATTTTGTGTTAAGCACCTGTTAATAATATGTATTCATTTCGTTCTTCTCATAAAATCCAGGTCAGTGGTATCAGAGCGGCCTGCTCCTTGTCGTCTTAATGCATGTCCCCAACGAGGTTGGAGTACAAAGAGTTGGGTCTCGAGCTTGTTTCTCTTGAGGAAAGAAGCTCTCGCACGCCCAAGAGACCTCCCATGGCAGGAGAAAAGAAAGATGACAGGACAACATATCCTTCCAAACTATTGATTGAGGAATCCCTCACGCAATAGAGGAACATGATGATGGATAGTTTCACGCAAATCCTTCGGTGACTACCAACAGGCGACGCATCTTCTTAGAACGGAGGTGCCACTCCCTTCAAGGTACAAATAAAATTTGATATTCCTATATTTGAAGGTCAGATAGATGCAGATGATGTAGATAAGTGGTTGAATCTACTAGAAGGGTATTTTTTTGTCCATAACTTTTCAAATAAAGAAAAGATTACTTTTGTGCTCATCAAAGTCACTACCCATGTCAAAGATTGGTGGGAAACTTTCTGTGATCAAAAGGAAATAGAGAAAACCTCATTATTTTAAGTCACGGCCACCTGGGAATCCTTCAGGGATGCTATTAAGGAAAAATACTACCCTGTCGGAAGTTATGACGACCTGTATACCAAATGGACCACACAGCGGCAAGAAAAAGACCAAGCAGTGTTAGATTTCACAAATATCTTCCATACCTTGCGCACGAAGTTGGGTATCAAAGATTTAGAGTGACATATGGTGCTCAAGTATCGCAGTGCTCTACATAGATACATCTAGACTGAAATGGAATTTCTGGACATCTCATCCTTGGGCGCGGCCTACCGATATGCCGTCAAAATCGAGCAGAAGCTCAAACAAAAGACGTGGCAATTTGGTCCTGGGAACCCCTCACAACAATAGCCAGAAAAGGGCAGCCCCAACCCACTAAACAAAGGACAGAGAAAATATGGATAGTATCGGGAAAACCAGTCCAAGCAGCAAGCAAAGAAGGACACCGGAAAGACAAAGAAAGATACCAGGAAGTGGTGTGACTTCCATAAGAGCCCTTGGCATAACACTGCTAACTGCTGCTCAAAGCAGTCATTGGTGGCCGAAGTGAAAGCCTATGAATCAAATGCAAATTATTACTTTGAGCCAGAACCAGAAAGGGGAAGATGTATCATTGATGCAGAACCCAGTGCCACCGTTGCTACCACCAAGCTCTAGCCTGGTGAACCAGACGAGCCAGAAGAAGGAGAGCGCCTCTTCCATTCATAGATTTGTGTAAAAGGCACCCCATTTCACTTCATCATTGATAGTGGTAGCCAGAAGAACCTCATCTTAGAAGAGGTCGTCAAGTGGATGGCCCTTCCAACAACGCCGCACCCACAACTATACACCATTGGATGGCTCCACCAAGGAAGCGATCTCCACGTCAGCCAACAGTGTCGACTATCGTACGTAATCAAGCCCTTCAAAGACGAGGTATTGTGTGATGTTGCTCCTCTTGAAATTTTTTATGTTCTTTTGGGCAACCTTATTTATGGAAACATCATACTTTATATGAGTCTAGGCCTCGTAGTGTTATTATTACTTTGAACAGGAAATTGTACAGGATACCCGAGGTAGTCCCACCTAGCGCTATTTCCTTGATCTCTGCTAAGCAATGCAGGAAGGACATCTCTCATACGGGAAATTTTGTCTTCTTTGTGATTCGCTCTCAGAATAAGTGAAAGATCACAGCCACATCCAGGGTCTCTGTGAATGACCTCTCCACATAGCAGAAGCAAGTAGATAAGGTCATGGAAGAATACTCGGATATGTTCTCCTCACCCACAGGGGTACCTCTGCACTGTCAGGTCAAGCACCCCATTGATCTGACCCCCAACACACCGCTACCCAATGGGCCATTCTATCATCGCTCTTTGTTATAGAATGAGGAGATCAAGTGATAGATCCAAGAACTACTCCACAAGGGGCACATCCGCCCTAGCTCATCACCTTGCGGGAGCCCAATCATGCTGGTACAGAAGAATGATGGGACCTCGCGACTCTGTATTGATTATCGGGATCTGAATAAAATCACAGTAAAAAACTGGTACCCGATTCCCCATATCGATGACCTCCTTGATCAACTCACGGGGGATAAATACTTCAGTAAGATTGATCTGAAGTCTGGCTACCACCAGGTCCCGATAGAATAGACAGATGTATGGAAGATCGCCTTCAAGTCAAGGGAAGGCCTTTTTGAATGGTTGGTCATGCCCTTTGGTTTGGCAAATGCTCCAGCCACTTTCATGAGGATTATGGACGATATCATGTGACCATTCACCAATACTTTTGTAGTGGTGTATCTGGATGACATTCTAATTTATAGCAAGACTTGGGCCAAACACTTGCAGCATATTCAGCAGGTTTTGCACACCCTACGACAACACAAGTTGTATGCCAACTTGGAAAAATTCTCCTTCGGCATGGACATGGTCCATTACCTAGGCTACATCATTGATCAGCATGGTGTACATGTGGATCTAGCCAAGATCCAAGTCATCCGTGACTGGCCATCCCCAACAACACTCACTAAGCTTCAGAGCTTCTTGGGCCTTGCCAATTTCTACAACAGGTTTGTGTTGGGTTTCTCCCATATTGCATGGGCCCTCAGCCAAATAAACAGGGGTGGTGGTAAGGCTAAATTTGTGTGGGGTTGGTCCCAACAACAAGCGTTCGATGATTTGAAGCAACGCCTATGCTCAGCCTTAATACTTTCACTACCATACCTGCAACATCCTTTTGAGATCTAGACAGATGCTTCAGACCATGCCGTGGGCATCGTTCTCACTCAGCACGGCCACCTCATGGCCGATCATAGTGAGACACTATCAGATACTGTCTGTAAGTACCCTACTTACGACAAAGAAATTTACTCCATTGTGCAAGCATGCCGCCAGTGGAGACATTACATTCTTGGGAAGGAGATAGTCATCCACATTGATCATAAGCCACTGCAGTTCATGCAGACATAGGGAAAATTGTAGAATGACCGCCATCAAAAGTGGTCCACATACTTGCAGCAAATCCACCTCAACATCAAGTATAAAAGAGGAAGCACCAATCACGTAGTTGATTGCCTCAGCAGACCACCAGTCGCGACACTCACCACGATGCTAGACTCTTGCGTCCATGAGACATCTAGATGGCCCCAACTCTATGAGACAGACCCTGACTTTGCCAACACCTACCAAATGTTGGGTGCAAACGCAGTTGTCGATAATTTCCATCTTTAGGATGGGTTTTTGTGTTGTCTGGGCCATATCTGTGTTCCATCAAGTGAGCGAACGAAGATGATCTAGGAAGCCCACTATAGTCGGTTGGCAGGACACTTTGGCGTTGAAAAGACAGTGGCAATGCTACAGAAACATTTCTTCTGGATGAAACTTTGACAGAAGGTCAACAAGTATATCAGGTCCTGCACTGCCTACGCTATTGCCAAACCGACCACTAAGAAATAGGGCCTGTACACCCCTCTTCCTAATCCTGACAAGCCATGGGAATCCATCTCAATGGACTACATGTCGGGCCTCCCATCCACCAAGCGGGGAAATGACTGTGTTTTTGTGGTTGTTGATCGCTTTTCTAAGATGGTGATTTTGGTTGCCTGCAAGAAGAGCATCACAATAGAGGCCACTGCCAAGATCTTCTTTGAACGAGTCTAGGTACATTTTGGAATCCCACAAACCATTGTCTCATATTTGGATAGTAGATTTCTCAACACATTCTAGTCGAGCCTCTGGTCACTGCTAGACACCAAGCTCACCAAATCCATGACCTTCCACCCCTAGACAGATGGCCAAACCGAGGTTGTAAATCAAATGATTGTGCATATCCTTCACATGTATAATTCAAATCACCCTATCACATGGGATGAGATCCTTCCCTATGTCCAACATAGCTACAACCGAGCCCTTCATAGCTCAACCGGCCACAGCCCCTTTCAAGTGGGGTTGGGATTCCAACCATTGGGACCCATAGATGTTGCACTTCCCCTTGCGGTCACCTTGAGCAACTCATGTCCTGCTCCAACTGAAGCTGACAAAGCCACCCATATCATTGAAAGGATCTAACACATCTACCAATAGGTTCAGGATATCCTACAAAAGTCCAATGACAAGTACAAACAACACCATGATCAACACCGGGTGTCGCATAGGTTGTAGGTGGGCGACAAAGTTTGGTTGCACTTGCAGAAAGAATGCATTACAGGACCCCATCAGAAGCTTCACCCACTCTGTTATGGGCCGTACACTATCAACAAGGCCGTGGGGGATAATTCTTTTGATCTCAACATTCTTCCTTTCCTTGGTCTGCACCCAGTGTTCAATGTGGATCTCCTTCGCCCTTATTTCCCACCATTATTGGACACCTCAGAAGTAGCAGAACAATTGACACCAACATAGCTCAACCCCAACTGCCTACAATAGGAATCCAATGATTATATTATGGATAGAAATATCAAGGGCACTCGACAACAAAGGATCCATCTTTGTCGAGTCGTCAAAGCAGGGCAGCTCCTGCACCAAGGCAGGTGGCTCACCCGAGGCCAAATTCAACAGAAATTTCCTCATTTGATGGGGGACCTCAACACAATGGAAAAAATTGATTTCTAAGGAGGGAGGATTTATCCAGATGGATATCGGTGGCCACCCACCTTTTCCAACTGGCTCAAAATAGTTTTCTGACAATTTTGGCAATTTACTATTTTTAGCAGTTTTAACTTCCGGGGCCATTATGAGGGCCTAAATGAAGGTTTTTTAGGATCGATATCCTCAATGATAAATAAAGGCATGATTTATCCCCAAAAATGAATCTCCTCGATGATACCTTTCCAACGGGTTATCACACGCCTAAAACGGAGATCATATGCAAAAGTTACAACCCCGGGAAGTTGATGTACTAACTTACCCAAACGGGGCCCACATGACTTTTGGCGCTTCATCTCCTATGCTTAGGTTTTTGGATGTTTAGGGTTTTGGGAATTATTTCTTATTGTAAAAATGCCTTCAGAGCCTCATTGTAACCTTCTTCTTGTGAATGCGCACTGCCGTCACATCTCTTCTTAGAGATAAGCCGCCACCATTCCAACAAGCTTTTTTCCGCTGCATTTTACAGTTTCAGCTTATTTCGTTATTGAATAGAAAACCAGTTTTACTTTATCTCTTTCATTTTGTGTTAAGCACCTGTAAATAATCTATATTCATTTCGTTCTGCTCATAAAATCTGGATCAGAGAGACCATTCAAGATGGTCATTTCTCCTTCTCTACAACCAATAAATGCATTGGTTGTGGCTAGCCAAGATCTTCCAAAAATAATAGGATGGCCTTGGGTAGGTTCCTTTGAATGAATAATAAGAAAATTGATAGTGTACTCCCATGAGGCTAGAGTAACCATGACATCATCTAAAATCCCTTCAGGTATGACCCTAGTCTTATCTGCTAATTCCAAAATGGTTGGGGTAGGCCGAAGAAGAGGTTGTAACTGTAATTGTTCCAAGGTAGTAGCGGTCATAACATTGATGGCTGCCCCTAGGTCTATGAGAGTGTTTCCGATGGAGACCTCCTTAATGGTTATTGTCACTACGGGGTTTCCTAGATTCCCATACTTTGATAGCTTTGTCTTCTCTAATATGTACTCAGAGAGTCCTCCTACCAAATGTATTGTAGGAGGGTCCTTTTGCTTCCTACCTAGCTTCTTGATACACAATTATTTGACTACCTTGCTATAGATTGGAATGTATTTAATGGCTTCAAGTAGGGGAATTTTGACACAAATAATTTTCAATTCATTCAAAATGTCAAATTTCGGTCGAGTGGTAGGTTTCGTGATTACCAATCGGTCTGGATAAGGAGGGACCTTCGTAATTTGTGAAGGTTCATTTTGGGGAAGCTTGGGTTCTTGATTCTTTGGGATAATAACATCTTCCCACCTAGTGTCATCCATGGGTTGTTGGGTGGTTTTCTCTTCTTCTTCTTCCTGGATGACTACTGAAGGTCTTTTCCTATCTAGAACTTTTCCCGATCTTAGTTTCATTTCCTATAATGGAACAGGAGTAATAACATATGTCGGGAAGGCTTGCATCTCAACATTGTTAAGAGGTTGAGGGGGCTTATTATTTGGGTTCGGCACTGGCTATGCCAGTAATAGTGTCAGTTTTGGGGATCTTTCATTTTTAAATTGGAGTGGTTGTTGCTATGGGATAGGAGGTAAAGGTGGTGGAACATAACCTGGCAGAAGCTGTAGAGTGTTTGATGAGAACTGAGGATAAGGATGGTTGTACATAGGGATAGGTGGAGCTTGAGGGTTTCCTTGGTTGTGTCCTCCCCTCCATCCTTGAATCCAAGGATGTTGGTACTAAGTAGACCAGTTTTTCCAACCTAGTGAGTTCCACTATTGTTGTTGACAATAGGGTAGAACTTGAGACTATAGATCTGGGTATGTGGGTTGATTCCTAGGCTTCCATGGCCTCCTAGGTGCATAAGAAGATTCCCTAGGATCTCCACTCCTATAGATGGCTAATAAACCAGGAAATGATGGACATTTTTCAGTCACATGGTCTTCTGTACAGAAGCCACAAACTGAAATGTTATCTAATGGGCACTCCCTTGAGGAATGCTTCCTCCTGCATCTTGGCCAAAATATGCTCATTGCTACATTTTCCTCCTCTTGTTTTTTTTTAGTTTAAGGGTATCCAACTGAGAACCTATTGTTCTTAGGATGTCTATATTGAAGTTTTCTAAAAGGTTCCCTATCTCTGTTCTCGTGATACCACCTAAACTAACTGGTTTTAAGATTCTATTGTAAGGGTCCCGAACATTCTTTCTTGTTTTGGCTCTACTCCTTGAGTAATTTTTACACATTTCACATATTTCAGAAAATGGTTTATGAGAGATGTCACTTGATGCCATCAGGTTAAGAACCTCTAGATATTCTTCTAAAATCCCCTTAAGGAAAAGATCCCTAACTGCATCTTCTAGGAGAGCATGGTATTTTTACTTCTGAGAGATATAACCAAATCTTTCCATATAGTCTTCAAGGGTCTCGTCTTCTAATTTTTGGACTTTAAAGATGTCATTACGAGACTCTTTGGTCTTGCAGTAGTCTTGGTACTTCTTAAGAAAGATGTCTTTCATGGATTCTCAAGACCTAATGCTGGATTCTCCCAATCCCATGAACCATCTTAATGCAGAGTCTTTGAGGGTGGCAGGAAAGAGTTTTAATTTCTGGGCATCTTGTACATAGTTGTAGCTCCTGCACAAGATGTCAAATTCAAATAGGAAGGTGTCTGTATCTTCACTATTTCTACCATAAAAGGTAGGTAGTGCTGAGAGAGGAATATTCTTCATGTTGACATTCAGAGTGGTGTCTAAAATCGGAAACCCGAAGGTAGTTTCGGTTTGGTTTCCAGTTTCTTCTTCCTCTCAGTGTCTTACATTGTTATGGTCCTCTTGATCATCCATATTGGCTTGGTTTCCAAAAAGAGAGTACATAAGTGGTTTTATATTTGAAGAGAACAAGGTTTCCCTTTGATGAAAAGGTCTTCCTACTGATTGGATGTCCGAGACTCTACTCGAGCCAGTGAGATTATAGGTGCCAAAGTTTCTGTGTCAATTTGAGATATAATTACATTGGCTGAGATACCAAACAAAATATTCACCTGTTCGAGGTCTATGATATCCTTAAAATTAGAGTCCCCTGGTGGTGGGGTAAAAGCAAAGGTTGTATTGTTTGGTTTTGTGGAAGACTCGAGTGGTCTTGCCTCCTATCCTAATATGATTGTTGCTTCAGTTTCTTGTTCTATAGTGCTCCCTGTGTTAGTCCCTTCAGAGACTATTTTGTCTCTTTGGGTTGAGCTAGCTCCTGTTTTTCGGTATCAGTCTACGGATTTTATAAGCGGAACGTTCCTTCCCCCAAAGAAAGAAAAGGAAAAAACAAAAACAAAAATATATCATTCGATTCATAGGTCTATTCATGAAAGCAAACAAAAAGAAAAACTACTATTGGGTTTGGGGGAACCTACTATAGCAGATGCGTAGGTTCTTACCTTTCGTCTTAAAGTTCCCCCGCCACAAAACTAATGATAAGGTATAAGTATGATCTAATTCCCAATTACTTCTTACATTAAGACAACTCCCCAGCAACGATGCCAAAATGTTAGGTGATTTATATGTACTAAAAAATACACTAAACTACCCTCAATTAAATTGTCAACCTGGGGTAAGTAAACTTAGAGTTGTAGCAAAATATATGCCAAAGGTAAAAAGGTTGGTAGGAGTATACTCTAACTACGGAAATCATCTATCTAGGGATAATCTACTCAAGAAAACCTATCTAATGAACAAAGCCTACTAAGAAACTTGAAACTAGGTAACCTAAGTACTTTTGGGCCAAGGACTGATGGATAGTTCCTAAGAAAGCGAATGAAAACTCTATGTAAAGAAAACTAGTTCATGACAGTAAGCAAAGGTAAACTACTAAGCATACTAAGCAAATGATGAAAGAAAACTACCTTCAACTTGCCAACCTACATTCAATGAGAAACTACCCTGTGAAAGAAATTAAATAAGCAAGTAAGAAAAAACACATATCTAACCTATTAAAGAAAATAGACAAGCAAGAAAAGACACCTAACTAACCTACTAAAACAAAAGCAAAAACAACGAAAGAAAATAGGCAAGTAAGCAAAGACTTCTCATTGAACAACTACCTAGCCTAAGAGGCAAGTGGACTAAATGCCTAATGCAAAACTATTTCTCTTGTGTGAAAGGAAATTTAAATGCTCAATGCAATACATGAAAGGAAATCTATTCTATTGAAAGTAGGAAAGACTAACAACTAAACTTATGAAAACAAGAAACTATCTCTTCTAATCTACAAAAGCAAGAAAATATCTTTAATCTACGAAACACTCAAATATAATGCTGGTGGTTGTGTGAATGCCTTCGGTGGTGATGGATGATATCTTGATGACACTTGACCACAAAGGACAGTTCTAATGGTATAAGCTCAATACTAATTTCAATGGCAAAATGAAAGGTGTGAAGTAAACAGTCCAATGAAAACTTGGCCATGATAAAAGTAATGTTAAATACCCTGCATATTCATGTATAAACCATCAACAACATAATGATATCTTCATTATCTAACTAAGGAATTTAATTGCATTTTAATCAGTGAAAGGAAATTGCGTGAAATAAAACTACACTATGTCTATTCTAACCATTTAAAGTAAAATAAAGAAATAATTAAAAACATAAATTTAAAGCATGATATTAAAAATTAAATTGACAATCTAATTTAACCAACAACTAATTAAATGAAATATGTATAAACTGAAGTAAGCAAGCTATGACTAGAAACTGGAACTAATTCTATCTATCCATCAAAGATCTTTGTCAAATGAAACCCAAATAGAACTCTGTTTTATTCTAAAAACAACTCGGTTTTAAATTTGACTATAAGAAAATAAATAAAAGTGTAATCTGATATCTAGATGCATATGGAGTTAGTGTAGAGACTTGAAAGTCTATTCCTAGCCTACAAAACTAATTCATGCTAACAAAGCCTAACCTGCAAAAGAACAATAAAACAATTAAATCACAACTAGCTAATTAAAACATAAAACATCCATGTACATGAAATAAAAGGCAATTTAGATTATGAAATATATAAAAAACACACTAAACATCACCAGACTGTTGGTGGGCCCCCCAACAAGTTGTGTCTACACTCTACAAGCACACCACGAACTTCAGCCGACCGAATTCACCATGAAAGTAAAAAACGCAGCTCTAGCAATGTAAAAACTCAAACAGAGCAAAATCATTTTTCTGGCAATTCTAATGCTTATGCTACTTGGTTCTTCTAATTAAAAATCATTTGACCACCTCAGTGGTATTTATAACATTTAAAAATCAAGTGGTCGACCACAGGAGGGTCGAACCACCTCTATATTCGGCAAATTACAATAAATGATGCTCTAACTGTCAAAACGGAGTAAGCCAATAATCTCCTTCTTTGGAGAACTGAAAATGAGTTGTCTGGAGCTTAGTAGCTTGAGGGGGCGATGACAAACAAAACCCATGTCCCTATTTGTCAACCACTAGCCGCCAATACCATAATCATCGACTCACCTTGCGTTTTTGTGCAATACTGGGTGCTGGAACGAGTGTCGGATCAAGTACCAAAACGAGTGTTGGATCAAGTGCTGGATCAAGTGCTGGACCAAGAAACATGGTGCGTTTTTCCCCGTAATAGAAAAAAAAACATGAATTAACTCTTGTAAACCATAAAATATGATAAATTAAACTTGATTGAATCACATAACATGAATTATACGTACCTCATGCCGATTATACCATTTTATCATAAAATTCTTCAAAAAGATCCTTTGAAAGATAAAAACACATATGTACATATGGCAAAAAGTCTATAATAATGTCATGAAGATGATCATATCTCGGTCCCAACATACCCCCACACTTACGAATTTTATGTAATGAGTTTAAAATGGGTAGATTGTTTAAGCATAGTAAAATTGATTCACCCCCTCCCTCTTAGTTGTCCAACATTAGTCAATATTTTCAATTGCTTAAAGAAGCTTTAAATGTTGCAAAGTATGACTATAAATCAAATTAATAATAGCAACAATAAGGTTAGCAGGTCAATCTAAACTAGGGTTAGAAGGTGTTAGTAGTTGTTCAAAGATTTGGATGTTTGAAAGTTGTGATCAAAACACTCAAGAGAGAGATCTTATACCAGTGTCTTCATAGGGAAAATGGAGTCAATAAGTGGTTACAAGAATTGAAAGAGAAATATGATAGTAGTACATCCAAAGACAAGAGGAATTTGATGGATGAAGTGTTGGTAAGCCAAGGCTTCAACAACCAAACCCTAGGGGAAAAGGACTACTAAGGTGTAGGTAACCCTAGGCCTTAGTAGGTCTTCCTCCTTCTTTAACTTAATGATCAAAGTAAAAATGGCTAGGATGGAGAACAAGTGCTAGGGTGTTGCAATAAAAAGGTCCTAGCAATGGCTTCAAAATAAAACGACTCCATGGCACAATCTAGTAGGTAGATAACAATTAGAACAAGGACAATAACATGTGCTTGATCCCTAGGGTTTGAGCTAGCAATTTCATAAATTAATAAAATGTAAAGTAAAACATCATAACCATTAAAGTAAGAGAATAATTACAGAAATTTACTCACATTCACCATGTATCATCAATGAAAAACCCTAGTTGTATACTTTCCACCAAGAAAAATGCCAATTACACCAAAAATATCCCTCCTTCAACAAGTGCGCACTAGAATTTCAGCCAATAAACCCTAATGAGGGCCCAAATTTTAGACCTCACACAAGTGTTTGTCCAAGGTGACTAGAAAAAGAGAGTTTTATCTCTCTACTTATACCATACCAATGACCTTTAATTTTATTTTAGGTCAAAAAGGCCGACATGGCCAAATTTGCATCAAAATATTATTTTACATTAAGTTCCCTAATTAAAACCCTAAATCAAGAAAAAATGATGACGACATGCTCTTTTAGGGTGACGTTAGGCCCTTTTAGAGAAACGTTGGATTCCTGGAGCAAAACGTTAGGCCTTCTTGGGCCTTAGGAACCTGCCACATATGCCACTTGGCACATAACTGCCTCCCAAAACCTCCACAAGTATTAGATGATGTCATGGGTGTCCTAGGTGACATCATGCACCTTCCAAGGCCTACGTTCTGCTGGAAAGGGCACAACCCCCCTTGGTACAGGTCTTCCAAGCTACCTCTGGTGGAACGTCCTCCTCTTCTCCAATGCAAATCCTTTGATCTATCTCTGCCCCATGCTGGGGTCTCAACATCCATCTAGTGGGATTTCATCCCCATGGAGGTACGAACTAATAATCTCCCCATGTGTACCTATCCATAAGGGTACCTGTCCATCAGGTATGATCCTGAAACATCAAAAGATACACCCTCCATGGGCTCATAATTCACAGGCATCATAGTAATGCCAATCACATCTAATCATCAAGTTATTAAACATGTGCATAAAACTACTTTTACCCGGAACAGTGCTCAAATACATTATACTAATCTACAAGCCAAGTTTGGAGGAAACACTAGGACATCCTATTGGGCTAATGCTCACTGGATGTGAGATGTTTCCTGGAGAGATCAAATCTAAGCCACGTGAGTGGATGAAGTGGCTAAGGGATGTCAAGGCAAGGGGTGCAGTGATAGTAGGGAAATGTATAGCTTACCTGTGGGTGCCACTATAGAGGGTGATTTGCACCTGTCATGGATGCAAATATTTCCAAGCCCATTCATGCCTTTTGTTTTTATTTTATTTATTTTTCTTCAAGAAGCTAGTTAGGGGCACTGCCCTGACGTGGTGACCAGTGGTGGAAATGTTAGCCATAATCATTTCATGGAAATGAGAAGGATGGCTCATGATGAGACCCCCTTTCTCTTGGCCGTGCCACCAAGAGACACTACCCTAGCGTGGTGACCAGCTACTGGTAGTGTCATGCTGCTACATTCCCATGGACCTAATAGGCTAGCTCGTGATGATACCCCCTATCCTCCAACTAGGTCTTGTTTTATTATTTTTATGGGTCCCTATGTGTCATTCTGAGAATATTTTTACTGCTTTCTCAGGGATACTTGGGCGAAGAATCTCAATGTTTCATTATTTGGCTTCTATCTTTTTCCAACTAATTTTACCCTCTAGGCCTTTAGCCCCTTCTTCCCATAAGGTAAGGTACAACCCTTAAATATTTGGCCAACCCAATGCCCAGACCAGTGTAATGGGATGGATGAGTAGGAGAAAGATGGAAAGTGGTAAGTATGGTGGGAGCAGACAATGGCTTCTCATGAATCCCCCCAGTGGAAACTCAAAACCTATGGGCATCGACTTACTAGGGCATCCTATCATTCCCCCCAGACATGGTCAAGTAGATAGGTATAAGATCCAAGCGCCTATTAGAAATAAAAAGAATTGAATGCACATATTCAAAGGTTTTGAGGATCAGAGTGACACATACCATGATACCCAGACTCATTACCTCATGGAGAAAGATCCATTTCAGCTACAGGACTAGGCCGAGGTGAAGGATGTTGTTGTTGCTGACAATGTGGAGGCACTGAAGAATGAAAATATGGGCCCTCCAGGGCCATGTTCAAGTTGATTTGCCTCTCGGTACTCCATGTCTAGGACCTGTGGGCCTTGAGACATAATCTCCTTAGTTATCCCTAAAGTGGGGGATAACATCTGGATCCAACTCGGGGACATGTGCTCACCATAGAGCGCACGAGAATCTCATCATCTCTTGTCATAACCTGTAACTTGCTTGATATAAACATAAAATTGTTAGCAATCATTTGGGGTGGTGATATCACCCCCGACTCATATATCATAAAAATGAAAACAACCATATGTACAAATGTGAATGCAAACTATTCTAGCATGAAATGAAAATGGTATGTACAATGAATAAAAATTCCTACTTACCTATACTTACATGTTGGATGAATGCTAGGTGTAGTCAAATGACCAGTGAAACCATCCTAGCAATGTCTCACAATACCTACCTTTGTTTTTCATCATAAACCAAAATAGTGACAAGTTAAGCACAAAAATAACATGGGTTAGAGAATGTATCATATCATCGGAAACCATAAATTCTAACTCATGGAGGCGGGTGGGAGGGATAAAATCATGCCAAGGAATTATATGAGGAAAGTGCTCAATCCACTTCAGGAATGGATCATGAAAATTCAAAGGTTCAGAAAACTGACTCAAGAGGTCTAAAAGTTGGCTACCTAGGACATCCTCATAATCTGAAGCCTGGGAAAGGATTGATAAGGATCTAGAAGATGACTAACAAAATCTTAAGGGAAGGTTTAAAGGCTGAGATGACAGACCTTTTCTTGAGGTATTCAACCTACCCTTGAACTCTAGGGTTTTCCTCAGAGTAAACTTAATACAAAAGACATATTTCCCAATGAGACCTTTAATGACATAGCAAGGTAAAGTAATCGAAGGTGGCTGGAGAAATTTGTCACAAGAATCCTTCTTCAGGAAAATACTCTCCTTATTCCTACCATGACTTGAGCACAGTGGTGGTTGATGATCCTCTTCATGGAATTAATCCAAGTTCTCAGAGGAGTATTGATCGAAATCCTTAAGGTATGACCGAAAATCATCATGGAAACATGGGACTACGTCAACCTTGGGTGTTTGAAAATTATCGGTAATTATATCATCTCCTTGTTTCCATTGGTCAAAATCAAGAGTAACCTGTTGTGATAACTGTAAAGGCAACACTTGGAAATGATTCTCAATGTCATAAATGGGGTCCATATCATAACCAACTACATCCCACTTATGTCTCCCGACATGTATGAACTCATCAATGTTATTAACCATGTCATTGTCTGTATCATAACATGAAGGATTTTAAACCTTCAATGGCTCATCTATCTCCTCCTCATTTCCCAAATCATAAAGTAGAAAATCATCAAATTTTTGGAGAGGAGGGTAACTTATTGTGTTTGTTTCTTCTTGTGCAGGAGCTTTGAGGACTTGGGTGTCTTCAACATGCATCATTATTTCATCCTCATGAGTTTCCCCTTCATATTCAACTATAAAACAAGGAATATATACTTCATTCGAGGATTCCATTTTGATCCAGATGGATATCGATGGCCACCCACATTTTCCAACTGGCTCAAAACAATTTTCTGACAATTTTGGCAATTTACTATTTTTAGCAGTTTTAACTTCTGGGGCCATTTTGAGGGCCTAAATGAAGGTTTTTGGGGATCAAGATCTTGAATGATAGTTGAAGCATGATTGAGCCCCCAAAATGAATATCCTCGATGATACTTTTCCAACAGGCTATCACACGCCTAAAATGGAGATCGTATGCAAAAGTTACGACCCCGGGAAGTTGATGTACTAACTTACCCAAACGGGGCACACATGACTTTTGGCGCTTCATCTCCTAGTGTTAGGTTTTTGGATGTCTAGGGTTTTTGGCATTCTTGTTTATTGTAAAAAGGCCTTTAGAGTCTCATTTTAATCTTCTTCTTGCGAATGCGTGCAACCATCACATCTCTTCTCAGAGATAAGCCGCCACCATTCCAACAAGCTGGTTTCTGCTACATTTTACAGTTTCAGGTTATTTCGTTATTGAATAGAAAACCAACTTTACTATATCTCTGTTATTTTGTGTTAAGAGTCTGTTAATAATCTGTATTCATTTTTTTCTACTCATAAAATCCAAATCAGTGGTATCAGAGCGGTCTGCTCCTTGTCGTCTTAATGCATGTCCCCAACGAGGTCAGAGTACAAAGAGTTGGGTCTCGAGCTTGTTTCTCTTGAGGACAGAAGCTCTCGCATGCCCAAGTGACCTCTCATGGCAGGAGAAAATAAATATGATGGGATAGGATATCCTTTCAAACTGTTTATTGAGGAAGACCTCACGCAACAGAGGAACGAGATGATGGATAGTTTCGCGCAAATCCTTCAGCGGCTACCAACATGCGATGAATCTTCTTCGAACGGAGGCACCGCGCCCTTTAAGGTACAAATAAACTTTGATATTCCTATATTTGAAGGTTATATAGATGCATATGTTGTAGAGAAGTGGTTGAATCTACTAGAAGGGTATTTTTTTGTCCATAACTTTTTAAATAGAGAAAATATTACTTTTGCGCTCCTCAAAGTCGTTCCCCATGTCAAAGATTGGTGGGAAACCTTCTGTGAGAAAAAGGAAACAGAGGAAACCTCATTATTTTTAGTCACGATCACTTGGGAATCCTTCAGGGATTATATTAAGGAACAATACTACCCTGTCGGAAGTTACAACAACCTGTATACCAAATGGACCACACTGCGGAAAGAAAGAGACCAAACAATGCCAGATTTCACAAATATCTTCCATACCTTGCGCACCAAGATGGGTATCGAAGATTTAGAGTGACATTTGGTGCTAAAGTATCATGGTGCTCTACATAGATACATCCAGACTAAAATGGAATTTTGGACATCTCATCCTTGGGCGTGACCTACCGATATGCCATCAAAATCGAGCATAAGCTCAAACAAAAGACATGAAAATTTAGGCCTGGGAACCCCTCACAAAAAATCCAGGAAAGGGGTAGCTCCAACCCATAGAAAAAAGGACAGATAAAAGATGGACATTATCAGGACTACCAGTCCAAGCTGCAAGCAAATAAGGACACCAGAAAGATAAAGAAATATACCGGGAAGTGGTGCGACTTCCATAAGAGCCCTTGGCATAACACTGCTGACTACCGCTCAAAACAGTCGCTGGTGGCCGAAGTGAAAGCCTCTGAATCATATGCGGATTCTGACTCTAAGCTAGAACCAGAAAGGGGAAGAAGGATCATTGACATGGAACCTAGTTCCACTCTTGCTACCACCAATATCCAACCTGGTGAACCAGACAAGCCAGAAGGAGAGCGCCTCTTCCATTCACAGATGTGGGTAAACGTCACCCCGCTGCACTTCATTGTTGATAGCAGTAGACAAAAGAACCTCATCTCAGTAGAGGTCGTCAAGCGGTTGGACCTGCCAACAATACTACACCCAAAACCCTACACCATTGGATGGCTCCACCAAGTAAGTGATCTCCGTGTCATCCAACAGTGTCAACTGTCGTATAACATCAAGCCCTTCAAAGACAAGGTATTGTGTGATGTTGCTCCTCTCAAATTTTGTGATGTTCTTTTGGGCCAACCTTATTTATGGAAACTTTATGCTATATATGAGGCTAGGCCTCATAGTATTCTTATTACTTTGAATAGTAAATTGTACAAGATACCCAAGGCAATCCCACCTAGTGTTATTTCCTTGATCTCTACTAAGCAATGCAGGAAGGTCATCTCTCAGACGGGGAAGTTTGTCTTCTTCGTGATTTGCTCTTAGAATAAGCAAAAGATCACAACCACATCTAGGGTCTCTGTGGACAACCTCTCCACATAACAGAAGCAAGTATATAAGGTCATGGAAGAATACTCAGATATCTTCTCCTCACCTAGAGGGGTACCTCTGCACTGCCACATCAAGCACCCTATCGATCTAAGCCTCGGCGCACCACTTCCCAATGAGCCAGTCTATCATCGTTCTTTGTTAGAGAATGAGAAGATCAAGTGACAGATCTAAGAACTTCTCCACAAGGGGCACATCCACCCCAGCTCATCACCTTGCGAGAACCCAATCATGATGGTACAGAAGAAAGACGGAACCTGGCGACTCTATATTGATTATCGGGCTCTGAATAAAATTACAGTCAGAAATCGGTACCTGATTCCCCAAATCAATGACCTCCTTGATCAAATCATTGGGGTGAAATACTTCAGTAAGATTGATTTGAAGTCTGGCTACCACTAGGTCTCGATAGAACAAACAGATGTATGGAAGACCGCCTTCAAGTCAAAGGAAAGCCTTTTTGAATGGTTGGTCATGCCCTTTGGTTTTACAAATGCTCCAGCCACTTTCATGAGGATGATGTACGATATCCTACGACCATTCACCGATACTTTTGTAGTGATGTATCTGGATGACTTTCTAATTTACAGCAAGACTTGGGTCGAACACTTGCAACATATTCAGCAGGTTCTGCATACCCTACGCCAGCACAAGCTATACGCCAACTTGGTAAAATGATCCTTCGGCATGGATAGGGTCCATTACCTGGGCTACATCATTGATCAACATGGGGTACATGTGGATCCATCCAAGATCCAAGTCATCTGTGACTCGCCAGCCCCAACAACACTCACTGAGCTTCAGAGATTTTTGGGCCTTGCCAATTTCTATCGCAGGTTCGTGTTGGGATTCTCTCATATTGCATGGGTCGTCAGCCAAATAAATAGGGGTGCTAGTAAGGAAATATTTGCATGGGGCTGGTCCCAACAACAAGCGTTTGATGATTTGAAGAAATTCTTATCCTCAGCCCCATTACTTTCACTACCAGAGCTGCAACATCCCTTTGAGATCTAGCCAGATGCTTCAGACTATGTTGTGGGTGTCGTTCTCACTCAGCACAACCACCCTGTGGCCTATCATAGTGAGACATCGTTAGATACTATCCGTAAGTACCCTAATTATGAAAAATTAATTTACTCCATTATGCAAGCCTACCGCCAGTGGAGACATTACATTCTTGGGAAGGAGACAGTCATCCACACTGATCATAAGCCACTGCAGTTCATGCAGACACAAGGAAAATTACAGAATGACTGCCATCGAAAGTGGTCCACATACTTGCAACAATTCCACTTCAATATCAAGTATAAAACATGAAGCACCAATCACGTCATTGATTTCCTCAGTAGTCTTCCAGTTGCGGCACTCACCACGGTGCTAGACTCTTGTGGCCATGAGACAGACCCGGACATCACCACCACCTACAAAATCTTGGGTGCAAATGCAGTTGTCGATAATTTCCATCTTCAGGATGGGTTGTTGTGTCATTTGGGCCATATCTGTGTTCCATCAAGTGAGTGAGCGAAGCTGATCTAGGAAGCCCACTACAGTTGGGTGGCGGGACACTTTGGCTTCAAAACGACAGTGGCGATGCTATAGAAACATTTCTACTGGCTGAAACATTGACAGGAGGTCAACAAGTATATCGGGTCCTGCACTGTCTGCGCTATTTCCAAATCGACTACTAAAAAAAAGGGCTTGTACACCGCTCTTCCTACTCCTGACAGGCCATGGGAATCCATCTCAATGGATTACATGTCGGGCATCCCATCCAACAAGAGGGGAAATGACTGTGTTTTTGTGGTTGTTGATCGCTTTTCTAAGATGGTGATTCTGGTTGCCTGCAATAAGAGCATCACAGCAGAGGCCACTGCCAAGCTCTTCTTTGAACGAGTCTGGGTACATTTTGGAATCCCACAAATCATTGTCTCAGATCAGGATAGTAGATTTCGCAGCACATTCTTGTCGAGCCTCTGGTCACTGCTGGACACCAAGTTCACCAAATCCACGGACTTCCACCCCTAGACAGATGGCCAAACCGAGGTTGTAAATAGACTGATTGTGCATATCCTTCACATGTATAATTAAATGAACCCTCGCACATGGGATGAGAGCCTTACCTATGTCCAACATAGCTACAATCAAGCCCTATATAGCTCAACCATCCACAACCCCTTTCAGGTGGGGTTGGGAATCCAACCATTGGGTCCTATAGATGTTGCACTTCCCCTTGCAGTCACCTCGATCGACTCATCTCCTGCTCCAACTGAAGTTGAAAAAGCCACCCGGTTCATTGAGCAGATCCAACACATCTACCAATAGGTTCAGGATATCCTACAGAAGTCCAATAACAAGTACAAACAACGCCATGATCAACATCGGGTGCCACATAAGTTCCAGGTGGGAAAATAAGTTTGGTTGCACTTGTAGTAAGAACGCCTTACAAGACCCCATCGAAAGCTTCTCCCACTCCTTTATGGGCCATACACTATCACCAAGGCCGTGGGGGATAATTCTTTTGAGCTCAACATTCCTCATTTCCTTGGCCTGCACCCATTGTTCAATGTGGATCTTCTTCGCTCTTATTTCCCACCATTATTGGACACCTCAGAAGTAGTAGAACAAATGACACCGACGAGCTCAACCCCAAATACATACAACATGTATCCAATGATCATATTGTGGACACATATATCAATGGCACTCGACAACAAAGGATCCAACTTTATCGAGTCGTCAAAGAAGGGAAGCTCTTGCACCAAGGCAAGTGGCTCACTCGGGGCCAAATTCAACAGAAATTTACTCATCTAATGGGGGAACTCAACGCAATGGAGACCATTTCTTCCTAAAGATGGAGGATTGATCCATATGGATATCGATGTCCACCCACCTTTTCCAACTGGCTCAAAATACTTTTCTGACAATTTTGGCAATTTACTATTTTTAGCAGTTTTAACTTTCGAGGCCATTTTGAGGGCCTAAATGAAGGTTTTTCTGGATTGAGCTCCTCAATGATAATTGAAAGCATGATTGAGTCCAAACAATTAATCTCCTTGATGATACCTCTCCAATGGGATATCACACGCCTAAAACGAAGATCGTATTCAAAAGTTACGACCCCAAGAATTTGATGTACTAACTTACCCAAACGGGGCCCACATGACTTTTGGCGCTTCATCTCCTAGGGTTAGGTTTTTAGATGTCTAAAGTATTTGGATTTCTCTTTTATTTTAAAAATTCCTTCAGAGCCTCATTGTAATCTTCTTCTTGTGAATGCGTGCAGTTTTTAGATCTCTTCTCAGAGATAAGCCACAACCATTCCAACAAGCTAGTTTCTGCTGCATTTTACAGTTTCAACTTATTTCGTTATTGAATAGAAAACTAGTTTTACTGTATATCTCTATTATTTTGTATTAAGTGCATGTTAATAATCTGTATTCATTTCTTTCTTCTCATAAAATCTGGATCAGTGGTATCAGAGCGGTCTTCTCCTTGTCGTCTTAATGCATGTCCCCAACGAGGTCGGAGTACAAAGAGTTGGGTCTCAAGCTTGTTTATCTTGAGGACAGAAGCTCTCGCATGCCCAAGAGAACTCTCATGGTAGGAGAAAATAAATATGATGAGACATGAGATCCTTTCAAACTGTTGATTGAGGAATCTGTCATGCAACAGAGCAATGAGATGATGGATATTTTTGCGCAAATCCTTCGGCAGCTACCAACATGCGATGTATCTTCTTCAAATGGAGGCACCACCCCCTTCAAGGAACAAATAAACTTCGATATTCCTATATTTGAAGGTTAGATAGATGCAGATGTTGTAGACAAGTGGTTGAATCTACTAGAAGGGTATTTTTTTGTCCATAACTTTTCGAATAGAGAAAAGATTACTTTTGCGCTCCTCAAATTCGTTCCCCATGTCAAAGATTGGTGGGAAAACTTCTGTGAGAAAAAAGAAACAGAGAAAACCTCATTATTTTTAGTCACAACCACCTGGGAATCCTTCATGGATGCTATTAAAGAACAATACTACCCTGTCGGAAGTTATGATGACCTGTATACCAAATGGACCACACTGCAGAAAGAAAGAGACCAAGCAGTGCCAGATTTCACAAATAGCTTCCATACCTTGTGCACCAAGCAGGGTATCAAAGATTTAGAGTGACATATGGTGCTCAAGTATCACAGTGCTCTACATAGATACATCTAGACCGAAATGGAATTTATGGACATCACATCCTTGGGCGCGACCTATTGGAATGCCGTCAAAATTGAGCAGAATCTCAAACAAAAGATGCGACAACTTGGGCCTGGTAGCCCCTCACAAAAAAATCCAGGAAAGGGTGGCCCCAACCCATAGAACAAAGGATAGAGAAAATATGGACAGTATCATGACTACCAGTCCAAGCCGCAAGCAAAGAAGGACACCGGAAAGACAAACAAAGATACCGGGAAGTGGTGCGACTTCCATAAGAGCCCTTGGCATAACACTGCTGACTGTCGCTCAAAACAGTCGCTGGTGGCTAAAGTGAAAGCCTCTGAATGAGATGTGGATTCTGACTCTGAGCTAGAACCAGAAAGGGGAAGATGAATCATTTATGTGAAACCTAGTTCCACCATTTCTACCACCAAGCTTCAGCCTGGTGAACCAGACTAACCATAAGAAGGAGAGCGCCTCTTCCATTCACAAATGTGGGTAAAGGCACCCTACTGCACTTCATTTTTGATAGCGGTAGCCAGAATAACCTTATCTCAGAAGAGGTTTTCAAGTGGCTGGCCTTGCCAACAATGCCACACCCACAACCCTACACCATTGGATGGCTCTGCCAGGGAAGCGATCTTCGCGTTAGCCAAAAGTGTCGACTATCGTACAACATCAAGCACTTCAAAGACGAGGTATTGTGTGATGTTGCTCTTCTTGAAGTTTTTGATGTTATTTTGGGCCAACCTTATTTATGGAAATGTCATGTTGTATATGAGGCTAGGCCTCGTAGTGTTATTATTAATTTTAACAGGAAAATGTACAGGATACCCGAGGCAGTCCCACCTAGTGTTATTTCCTTGATCTCTACTAAGAAATGCAGGAAGATCATCTCTTAGGCAGGGAAGTTTGTCTTCTTCGTGATTCACTCTCAGAATAAGCGAAAGATCACAGCCACATCTAGGGTCTCTGCGGTCAAACTATCCACACAGTAGAGGCAAGTAGATAAGGTCGTGGAAGAATACTAAGATATCTTCTCCTCACCTACAAGGGTACCTCTGCACTACCAGGTCAAGCACCCCATCGATCTAACCACCGACGCACCACTTCCCAATGAGCCAATCTATCATCTCTCTTTGTTAGAGAATGAGGAGATCAAGTGACAAATCCAAGAACTACTCCATAAGGGGCTCATCCTCCCCAGCTCATCACCTTGCGAGAGCCCATTCTTGCTGGTATAGAAGTAAGATGGAACCTGGTGACTCTGTATTAATTATCGGGCTCCGAATAAAGTCACAGTCAAAAATCAGTACCTGATTCCCTGAATCAATGACCTCCTTGATCAACTCATGGGGGCGAAATACTTTAGTAAGATTGATCTGAAGTCTGGCTACCACCAGGTCCCGATAGAACAAATAGATGCATGAAGACCTCCTTCAAGTCAAAATAAGACCTTTTTGAATGGTTTCTCATGCCCTTTGGTTTGAAAAATGTTCCAGCCACTTTCGTGAGGATGATGGACGATATCCTGCGACCATTCCCCAATACTTTTGTAGTGGTGTATCTGGATGACATTCCAATTTACAACAAGACTTGGGTTGAACACTTGCAGCATATCCAACAGGTTCTGCACACCCTGAGCCAGCACAATCTATACTCCAACTTGGAAAAATGCTCCTTCGACATAGACAGGGTCCATTACCTAGGCTACACCATTGATCAATATTGCGTACATGTGGATCCAGCCAAGATCCAAGTCATCCATGATTGGCCAGACCCAACAACATTCACTAAGCTTCGGAACCTCTTGGGCCTTGCCAATTTCTATCACAGGTTCATGTTGGGATTCTCCCATATTGCATGGGCCCTCAGCCAAATAAACAAGGGTGGTGGTAAGGAAAAATTTGTCTGGGGCCAATCCCAACAAAAAACGTTCGATGATTTGAAGCAACGCTTATGCTCAATCCTAGTATGGTCACTACCATACATGCAACATCCCTTTGATATCGAGACAGATTCTTGAGACTATGTTGTGGGCATCGTTCTCACTCAACATGACCACCTTGTGGCCTGTCATAGTGAGACACTGTCAGATACTATTTGTAAGTACCCTACTTACGACAAAGAAATGTACTTCATTGTGCAAGCCTGCCGCTAGTGGAGACATTACATTCTTGGGAAGGAGATAGTCATCCACACTGATCATAAGCCATTGTAGTTCATGTAGAAACATGGAAAATTACAGAATGACCGCCATCAAAAGTGGTCCACATACTTGAAACAATTCCACCTCAACATCAAGTATAAAATAGGAAGCACTAATCGTGTTGTTGATTTCCTCAGCAGACTACCAGTCGTGGCACTCACCATAGTGCTAGAATCTTGCGGCCATGAGACATCTGGATGGCCCCAACTCTATGAGACAGATCCTAACTTTGCCACCACCTACCAAATGTTGGGTGCAAATGCAGTTTTCGATAATTTCCATCTTCAGGTTGGGTTGTTGTGTCGTCTGGGCCATATCTGTGTTCCATCAAGTGAGCGAGAAAATTTGATCCGGGAAGCCCACTATAGTCGGGTGGCACGACACTTTGGCTTCTAAAAGACAGTGGTGATGCTACAAAAACATTTCTACTAGCCGAAACTTCGACAGGAGGTCAACAAGAATATTAGGTCCTGCGCTGGCTACGCTATTGCAAAACCGAGCAGTAAAAAATAGGGCCTGTACACCCCTCTTCCTACCCCCGACAGGCCATGGGAATCCATCTCAATGGATTACATGTCGGGCCTCCTGTCCACCAAGCAGGGAAATGATTGTGTTTTTGTGGTTGTTGATCACTTTTCTAAGATGGCGATTTTGGTCACCTACAAGAAGAGCATCAAAACAGAGGCCACTGCCAAGCTCTTCTTTGAACGAGTCTGGGTACATTTTGGAATCCCACAAACCATTTTCTTAGATCGGGATAGTATATTTCTCAACACATTCTGGTCGAGCCTCTGGTCACTTCTGGACACCAAGCTCACCAAATCCACGACCTTCCACCCCTAGACAGATGGCCAAACCAAGGTTGTAAATTGAATGATTGTGCATATCCTTCACATGTATAATTCAAAGCACCCTTTCACATGGGATGAGAGCCTTCCCTATGTCCAACATAGCTACAATTGAGCCCTGCATAGCTCAACCAACCACAACCCCTTTCAGGTGGGGTTGGGATCCCAACCATTGGGTCCCATAGATGTTGCACTTCCCCTTACAATCACCTCGATCGACTCATCTCTTGCTCCAACTGAAGCTGACAAAGCCACCCAGTTTTTTGAGCAGATCCAACACATCCGCCAACAGGTTCAGGATATCCTACATAAATCCAATGATAAGTACAAACAATGCCATGATCAACATTGGGTGCCACATAAGTTCCAGGTGGGCAACAAAGTTTGGTTGCACTTGAAGAAAGAACTCTTTACATGACCCCATTGAAAGCTTCTCCCACTCCATTATGGGCCATACACTATCACCAAGGCCGTGGGGGATAATGATTTTGAGCTCAACATTCCTCCTTTCCTTGGCATGCACCCAGTGTTCAACGTGGATCTTCTTCGCCCTTATTTCCGACCATTATTGGAAACCTTAGAAGTAGGAGAACTGTTGACACCAACAGAGATCAACCCCGACTGGATACAAAATAAATGGAATGATCAGATTGTGGACACACATATCAAGGGCACTCAACAACAAATAATCCAACTTTATCGAGTCGTCAAAGCAGGGCAACTCCTGCACCAAGACAAGTGGCTCACCCGGGGCAAAATTCAACAGAAATTTCCTCATCTAATGGGGGACCTCAACTCAATGGAGACCATTTATTCTTAAGGAGGGAGGATTTATCCATATAGATATCGGTGGCCACCCACCTTTTCCAACTTCCTCAAAACAATTTTCTGACAATTTTGGCAATTTACTATTTTTAACAGTTTTAACTTCCGGGGCCATTTTGAGGGCCTAAATGAAGGTTTTTCAAGATCGATCTCGTTAATGAAGGTTGCAGTCATTTTTGAGCCCCCCAAATTAATCTCCTCGATGATACCTTTCCAACGATCTATCACATTCCTAAAACGAAGATCATATTCAAAATTTACAACCCTGGGAAGTTGATGTACTAACTTTCCCAAACGGGGCTGACATGACTTTTGGTGCTTCATCTCCTAGGGTTAGGTTTTTGGATGTCGAGGGTTTTTGGAATTCTTGTTTATTGTAAAAATTCCTTCAGAGCCTCATTGTAATATTTTTCTTGCGAATGCACGTAGCCGTCACATCTCTTCTCATAGATAAGCCACCACCATTCCAACAAGTTGGTTTTCGCTGCATTTTATAGTTTCAACTTATTTCGTTATTGAATAGAAAACTAGTTTTACTGTATCTCTGTTATTTTTTTTAAGCACCTGTTAATAACATGTATTCATTTTGTTCTACTCATAAAATCTGGACCAGTGGTATCATAGTGGTCTACTCCTTGTCGTCTTAATGCATGTCCCCAACGAGGTCGGAGAACAAAGAGTTGGGTCTCGAGCTTGTTTCTCTTGAGGACAGAAGCTCTCGCAGGCCCAAACGAGCTCTCATGGTAGGAGAAAATAAATATGACGGGACAGGATATCCTTTCAAACCATTGATTGAGGAATCCCTCACACAACAGAGGATTGAGATGATGGATAGTTTCACGCAAATCCTTCGGCGGCTACCAACAGGCGATGCATCTTCTTCGAACGGAGGCGTCGCCCCCTTTAAGGTACAAATAAAATTTGATATTAATAAATTTGAAGGTCAGATAGATGCAGATGTTGTAGACAAGTGGTTGAATCTACTAGAAGGATATTTTTCTATCCATAACTTTTCGAATAGAGAAAAGATTACTTTTGCGCTCCTCAAAGTCATTCCCCATGTCAAAGATTGGTGGGAAACCTTCTATGAGAAAAAGGAAACAGAGGAAACATCATTATTTTCCATCACAACCACCTGGGAATCCTTCAGGGATGCTATTAAGGAACAATACTACCCTGTCGGAAGTTGCGACTACCTGTATACCAAATGGACCACACTGCGGCAAGAAAGAGACCAAGGAGTGCAAGATTTCACAAATATCTTCCATACCTTGTGCACCAAGATGGGTATCAAAGATTCAGAGCGTCAGCTGGTGCTCAAGTATCGTGGTACTCTGCATAGATACATCCATATGGAAATGGAATTTATGGACATCGCATCCTTGGGTGTGACCTACCAATATGCCGTCAAAATCGAGCAGAAGCTCAAACAAAAGACGCGGCAATTTGGGCATGGGAACCCCTCACAACAAAAGCCAGGAAAGGGTGTCCCCAACCCACAGAACAAAGGACAAAGAAAATATGGATAGTATCAGGACTACCAGTCCAAGATGAGGGCAAATAAGGACACCAGAAAGACAAAGAAAGATATCGGGAAGTGGTGCGACTTCCATAAGAGCCCTTGGCATAACACTGCTGACTGCCGCTCAAAACAGTCGTTGGTGGATGAAGTCATAGCCTCTGAATCGGATGCGGATTCTAACTCTAAGCCAGAACTAGAAAGGGGAAGACATGTCATTGACGCAGAACCCAGTTCCATAGTTGCTACCACCAAGCTCCAACCTGGTGAACCAGACGAGCCATAAGAAGGAGAGCGCCTCTTCCATTCACAGATGTGGGTAAAAGGCACCTCACTACACTTCATTGTTGATAGCGGTAGCCAAAAGAACCTCGTCTTAGCAGATGTCATCAAGTGGTTGGACCTACCAACAACGCCTCACCCACAACCCTACATCATTGGATGGCTCCACCAAGGAAGTGATCTCCGCTTCAACAAACAATGTCGAATGTCATACGACATCAATCCCTTCAAAGATGAGGCATTGTGTGGTGTTGCTCCTCTCTAAGTTTGTGATGTTCTTTTGGGCCAACCTTATTTATGGAAATGTCATGCTGTATATGAGGCTAGGCCTCATAGTGTTATTATTACTTTGAACAGGAAATTGTACAGGATACCTGAGGCAGTCCCACTTACTGCTATTTCCTTGATCTCTGTTAAGAAATGTAGGAAGGTCATCTCTCAGATGAGGAAGTTTGTTTTCTTTGTGATTCTCTCTCAGAATAAGTGAAAGATCATAGCCACATCGAGGGTCTCTGCGGCCAACCTCTCCACACATCAGAAGCAAGTAGATAAGGTCATGGAAGAATACTAAGATATCTTCTCCTCACCTACAGGGGTACCTCTGCACTGCAAGGTCAAGCACCCCATTGATATAACCCTCGATGCACTACTTCCCAATGGGCCAGTCTATCATCAGTCATTTTTAGAGAATGAGGAGATCAAGCGATAGATCCAAGAAATGATCCACAAGGGGCACATCCGCCCCATCTCATCACCTTGCGGGAGCCCAATCAAGTCGGTACAAAAGAAATATGGAACCTGGCAACTCTGTATTGATTACCAGGCTCTGAATAAAATCACAATCAGAAACCGGTACCCTATTCCCCAAATCGAAGACTTCCTTGATTAACTCACGAGGGAGAAATACTTCAATAAGATTGATTTGAAGTCTAGCTACCACCAGGTCCTGATAGAACAGACAGATGTATGGAAGACCACCTTCAAGTCAAAAGAAGGCCTTTTTGAATGGTTGGTCATGCCCTTTGGTTTGACAAATGCTCCAGCCACTTTCATGAGGATGATGGACGATATCCTGCAACCATTATCCAATACTTTTTTAGTGGTGTATCTGGATGACATTCTAATTTACAACAACACTTGGGCCGAGCACTTGCAGCATATTCAGTAGGTTTTGTGCACCCCGCGTCAGCAAAAGCTATACGACAACTTGGAAAAATGCTCCTTCGGCATGGAGAGGATATATTACCTGGGCTACATCATTGATCAGCATGACGTACATGTGCATATAGCCAAGATCCAGGTCATCCGTGACTGGCCAGCCCCAACAACACTCACTGAGCTTCGGAGCTTCTTGTGCCTTGGCAATTTCTATCGTAGGTTCGTGTTGGGATTCTCCCATATTACATGGGCCCTCAGCCACATAAACAAGGGTGGTGTTAAGGAAATATTTGCATGGGTCCGGTCCCAACAACAAGAGTTTTATGATTTGAAGCAGTGCTTGTGCTCAACCCCAGTACTTTCACTACCATACCTGCAACATCCCTTTGAGATCGAGATAGATGCTTTAGACTATGCTGTGGGTGACGTTCTCACTCAGCACGACCACCCTGTGGCCTATCATAGTAAGACACTATCAGATATTGTGTATAAGTTCCCTACTTATGACAAAGAAATGTACTCCATTGTGCAAGCCTACCACTAGTGGAGAAATTACATTCTTGGGAAGGAGACAGTCATCCACACTGATCATAAGCCACTGCAGTTCATGCAGACACACGGAAAATTACAGAATGACCACCATCAAAAGTAGTCCACATACTTGCAGCAATTTCACCTCAACATCAAGTATAAAATAGGAAGCACCAATATTGTTGTTTATTGCCTCAGCAGACCGCCAGTCGTGACACTGACCACGGTGCTAGACTCTTGCGGCCATGAGACATTTGGATGGACTCAACTCTATGAGATAGACCATGAATTTGCCACCATCTACCAAATGTTGGGTGGAAATGCAGTTGTCGATAATTTCCATCTTCAGGATAAGTTGGTGTGTCGTTTGGGCCATATCTGTGTTCCATCAAGTGAGAGAGAGAAGCTGAACTAGGAAGCCCACTACAGTCGGGTGGCAGGACACTTCAGCTTTGAAAAGATAGTGGCGATGCTACAAAAATGTTTCTACTGGATAAAACTTAGACAAGAGGTCAACAAGTATATCAGGTCCTACACTAGCTGTTCTATTGCCAAACCGACCACATAAAAATAGGGCCTATACACCCCTCTTCCTACTCTTGATAGGCCATGGGAATCCATCTCAATGGATTACATGTCGGGCCTCCCATCCACCAAGCGGGGAAATGAATGTGTTTTTGTGGTTGTTGATTCCTTTTCTAAGATGGTGATTCTGGTTGTCTGCAAGAAGAGCATGACAACAGAGGCCATTGCCAAGCTCTTCCTTGAACGAGTCTGGGTACATTTTGGAATCCCACAAACCATTGTCTCAGATCGGGATAGTAGATTTCTCAGCACATTCTAGTCAAGCATCTGGTCACTACTGGACACCAAGCTCACCAAATCCACGGCCTTCCACCCCCATATAGATGGCCAAACCGAGGTTGTAAATCGAATGATTGTGCATATCCTTCGCATGTATAATTCAAAGCACCCTCGTACATGGGATGAGAGCCTTCCCTATGTCCAAAATAACTACAATCAAGCCCTGCATAGCTCAACCGGTTCATTGAAGTGGATCTAGCATATTCGCCAATAGGTTCAAGATATCTTACAGAAGTCCAATGACAAGTACAAACAACGCCATGATCAACGTCGAGTGCCACATAAGTTCCAGGTGGGCGACAAAGTTGGGTTGCAGTAGCAAAAAGAACGCCTTAAAGGACCCCATCAGAAGCTTTGCCCACTCCAACTGAAGATGACAAAGCCACCTGGTTCATTGAGTGTGTTATCACTCCAAGAAACTCCTTAGGGTTGTAGACTAAGGATGCTTGGTAACTTAAGAAATTATGAATAATCAAAGTGTTTGGAACAATGGGATAACTGAGAAGGCTTTATAAA
>JZKD02S1640572.1:75191-97856 GCA_000966675.3 Picea glauca | reverse complement strand
CTGAAGATGAAATTCGAGTTGGATGATGTGTCTTCTAACCCCTAATATTTTGCCTTTAAAAAAGATGCCAAATGTAGTTGAAAAACCTCTTTTTGACCTTATCCCTCAAAACTAGACTTTAGATTTGACTTTGATAATTCATTACCTACTTATTCAAAGAGGTTTCATTCCATTCCAACTCAAAAATTTCCAATCTAAGCAAAATTTCGATGAATCTGGTCATACAGGCTTTCGGTGGTTAACTGTATGAAATTTTAAGCTTCTTATCCACCGAAGCACTGCGTTTCGGAGGTTAATGAGCATGCTCAAGCTCGCCTAAACCAACGAAAAGCAGAAGTTTTTTCAAAAATCAAAATTTTTAAATTTTCGATTACCTGTATGGTTGCATATGGTTTCAAGGCTTCTTGGATGAAGTTCCCTTCTCCCTGACAGGGCTTGTGACTTCCTCTTGATGAATACCATCCTGTATTTCTTCTTCTATGGAGGTGGCAACTTGGGCTAGGGTTTCCAACTTTGTATGCTCCTTAGTTGGAGGTTGGGATTCTTTTATTTTTAATCTCAAAAGTCTTAGCTGCCTGTACAACTTCATGTTCTCCCTTATCAATACCGTGTTCCTGTCTTTGATCTTGTCATGTTTTTCCTTGACAGTTTTATTAATGTTATGAATTTATTCATTTCTTTCTGTCAGATCTATATTTCTCTTTTTAATAACCCTTTTTAAAACTTCCATTTAGGCAATAGAATTGAATCGGAGATTTAACATACGATTTAAATCAATAGCCAGGTGTATAACTGAGGGTAAAATCAAAGAAAATGGATAGAACTCAGAGTTTAAATGGGAACCAAATCTTTAATGCACAGTGACTATAGGTAGAACTTAGCAGATAGATCTGCATAATCTAAACAAGATTCGACTCAAACAAACAATGAGATGGAATTGAGCCGAGAATGTTTCAGATAATAATCACAGAGAATCGAATCATAGACTGAAGCTACCTTTTAACTGGGTTTGAAACCTGGATGTTGAATTAGTTATTGAACTGGATCTTCGACCATCGGCTGGCCTCTTTAAACGGGATCTGGAGCTTTGAGAGCGCACCGAAATAAGGAAATCAAGGGACTATTTGAAATGATGGACAACACCCGGACTCAATGCATAATTCAATGACAATTAAACAGTGTTTAAGCTCAGAAGTGATGTCATAGAATTTCGTGGCTGGCAGTCCTGATAATCCGTATGCAATCTCATTTCTGTTATGATAAAATCCTTCTTGAGATTCTACGCCACACCAAAAATTGATGATAACTGGAAGTTGAACGCTTGGAGGATATTTCGGCTTCTATTCATCTACAATTTTGCAATAATGACATGAAAACTCGCCATTTGACATGAATTTCGGTGGTTAGGAATCATAATCACGCTCACTTGACATCTGGCTCGTGCAAAAGCACGAGGTTTTTTATTTGGGTGTGAAAACACTTTCGGTGGTTAAGGACCCCTTTTATTTCGCCTCTTAACCATTGAAAATCTCAACTTTCGGTGGTTAACGAGTCATTTCATAGACCCTCTTAACCACCGAAACCTGAGATTTTAGATTTTGAAAGCCAAGACCAAAACTGATGATTTTTCCAAGTTTATATTTGAAAAATAGACCCTCTAATGCACCTAAAAAATTTAGAAATAATTTTTTTGACATGTTCCTATCACCTAAAAATCGAAAAATTGACAATGCTATTTTAGGATATAATAGAGTGGATCTAGCACATTCTCCAACAGGTTCAGGATATCCTACAGAAGTCCAATGACAAGTACAAACAATGCCATGATCAACATCGGGTGCCACATAAGTTCCAGGTGGGCGACAAAGTTTGGTTGCACTTGTAGAAATAACACCTTACAGGACCCCATAGGAAGATTCGCCCACTTTGTTATGGGCCATACACCATCACCAAGGCTGTGGGGGATAATTCTTTTGAGCTCAACATTCCTCCTTTCCTTGGCTTGCACCCAGTGTTCAATGTGGATCTTCTTCGCCCTTATTTCCCACCATTATTGGACACCTCCGAAGTAGGAGAACAATTGAAACCAATAGAGATCAACCCCGATTGCATAAAACATGCATCCAATGATCATATTGTGGACACACAAATCAAGGGCACTTGACAACAAAGGATCCAACTTTATCGAGTCGTCAAAGCAGGGCAAACCCTGCACTAAGGCAAGTGGCTCACCCAGGGCCAAATTCAGAAGAAATTTCCTAATCTAATGGGGGACCTAAACTCAATGGATAACATTGCTTCCTAAGAAGGGAGTATTGATCCAGATGGATATCGGTGGCCACCCACCTTTTCCAACTGGCTCAAAACAGTTTTCTGACAATTTTGACAATTTACTATTTTTAGTAGTTTTAACTTCTAGGGCCATTTTGAGCACCTATATGAAGGGTTTTCAATGTTGAGCCCCTAAATGAATCTCCTTGACGATACCTTTCCAATGGGCTATCACACGCCTGCAACGGATATTGTATGCAAAAGTTATGACCCCGGGAAGTTGATGTACTAACTTACCCAAACGGGGCCCACATGACTATTGGCGCTTCATCTCCTAGGTTTAGGTTTTTGGATGTCTAGGGTTTTTGGCATTCTTTTTTATTGTAAAAATTCCTTCAGAGCCTCATTGTAATCTTCTTGTTGTGAATACGTGCATCCGTCACATCTCTTCTCAGAGATAAGCCACCACCATTCCAACAAGCTGGTTTCCACTGCATTTTACAATTTTAGCTTATTTTGTTATTGAATAGAAAACCGGTTTTACTGTATCTCTATTATTTTGTGTTAAGAAACTGTTAATAAACTGTATTCATTTCGTTCTACTCATAAAATCTGGATTAGTGGTATCAGAGCAATCTTCTCCTTGTCGTCTTAATGCATGTCCCCAATGAGGTCGGAGTACAAAGAGTTGGGTCTCGAGCTTGTTTCTCCTGAGAACAGAAGCTCTCACATGCCCAAGCGACCTCTCATGGCAGGAGAAAAGAAATATGATGAGATAGGAGATCCTTTGAAACTGTTGATTGAGGAATCCCTCGCATGCCCAAGCTACCAACAGTCGATGCATCGTCTTCGAAAGGAGGCACCACCCCCTTCAAGGTACAAATAAACTTCGATATTCCTATATTTGAAGGTCAGATAGATGCATATGCTGTAGACAAGTGGTTGAATCTACTAGAAATGTATTTTTCCATCTATAACTTTTCGAATAGAGAAAAGATTACTTTTGTGCTCCTCAAAGTTGTTCCCCATGTCAAAGATTGGTGGGAAACCTTCTGTGAGCAAATCGAAAAATAGGAAACGTCATTATTTTCAGTCATGGCCACCTGGGAATCCTTCAGAGATTCTATTAAGGAACAATACTACCCTGTCGGAAGTTACGACAACTTGTATACCAAATGGACCACACTGCGGAAAGAAAGAGACCAAGCAATGCCAGATTTCACAAATATCTTCCATACCTTGTGCACCAAGCTGGGTATCAAAGATTCGAAGAGACACCTGGTGATCAAGTATCATGGCGCTCTCCATAAATACATCTAGACCGAAATGGTATTTCTGGACATCTCATCCTTGGGCGCAGCCTATCGATATGCCATCAAAATCAAGCATAAGCTCAAAGAAAAGATGCAACAATTTGGGCCTAGGAAACCCACACAACAAAAGCTAGGAAAGGGCGGCCCTAACCCACAGAAAAAAGGAAAGTATCAGGACTACCAGTCCAAGCCACAAGAAAAGAAGGACACCAAAAATACAAAGAAAGATACCGGGTAGTCGTGTGACTTCCAAAGGATCCCTTGGCATAACATTGCTGACTGCCACTCAAAATAGTCGTTGGTGGCCAAAGTGAAAGCCTCTGAATCATATGTGGATTCTGACTTTGAGCCATAACCAAAAAGGGGAAGATGGATCATTGACGCGGAACCCAGTTCCACCGTTGCTACCACCAAGCTCCATCCTGGTGAGCCAGATGAGCCAAAAGAAGGAGAGCGCCTCTTCCATTCATAGATGTGGGTAAAAGGCACTCCGATGCACTTCATTGTTGATAGAGGTATATATAAGAGCCTCACATCAACAGAGGTCGTCAAGTGGTTGACCTTGCCAACAACGTCGCACCCACAACCATACACCATTGGATGGCTTCGCCAAGGAAGCTGTCTCCAAGTTAGCCAACTGTGTCGACTGTTGTACGACAGCAAGCCCTTCAAAGATGAGGTATTGTGTGATGTTCTTTTGGGACAACTATTTATGGAAATATAATGATGTATATGAGGCTAGGCCTCATAGTGTTATTATTACTTTGAACAGGAAATTGTACAGGATACCCGAGGCAGTCCCACCTTGTGCTATTTACTTGATCTCTACTAAGCAATGCAGGAAGGTCATCTCTCAGATCAGGAAGTTTTTCTTCTTCATGATTCACTCTTAGAATAAGTGAAAGATCATAGCCACATCCAGGGTCTCTATGGCCAACCTCTCCACACAACAGAAGTAAGTAGATAAGGTCGTGGAAGAATACTCAGATATCTTCTCCTCACCTACAGAGGTACCTCTGCATCGCAAGGTCAAGCACCCCATCGATCTAACCCCCGACGCACCGCTTCCCAATAGGCCAGTATATTTTCATTCTTTGTTAGAGAATGAGGAGATCAAGAGACAGATCAAAGAAATTCTCCACAAGGGGCACATTCTCCCCATCTCATCACCTTGCGGGAGCCCAATCGTGCTGGTACAGAAGAAAGATGGAACCTGGTAACTATGTATTGATTACCGGGCTCTGAATAAAATCACAGTCAGAAACCAATACCAGATTCCCCAAATCAACGACCTCCTTAATCAACTCACGGGGGAAAAATACTTCAGTAAGATTGATCTGAAGTTTGGCTACCACCAGGTCCCGATAGAACATATAGATGTATGGAAGACAACCTTCAAGTCAAAGGAAGGCCTTTTTGAATGGTTGGTCATGCCCTTTGGTTTGAAAAATGCTCCAACCACTTTCATGAGGATGATGGATGATATCATGCGACCATTCACCAATACTTTTGTAGTGGTGTATCTCGATGACATTCTAATTTACAACGAGACTTGGGCTGAACACTTGCAGCATATTCAACAGGTTATGCACACCCTGCGCCAGCACAAGCTATACGCCAACTTGGAAAAATGATCCTTCGACATGGACAGGGTCCATTACCTGGGCTAAATCATTGATCAACATGGGGTACATGTGGATCCATCCAAGATCCAAGTCATCCGTGATTGGCCAACCCCAACAACACTCACTGAGCTTCGGAGCTTCTTAGGCCTTGCCAATTTCTATCGCAGGTTCGTTTTGGGATTCTTCCATATTGCATGGGACCTTAGAAAAATAAACAGGGGTAATGGTAAGGAAAAAGTTGTGTGGGGTCGGTCCCAAAAACAAGAGTTCGATGATTTGAAGCAACGCTTGTGCTCAGCCCCAGTACTTTCACTACCAGAGCTCCAACATCCCTTTGAGATTGAGCCAAATTCTTCAGACTATGTTGTGGGCACCGTTCTCACTCAGCACTGACACCCTGTGGCCTATCATAGTGAGACATTGTCATATACTGTCTGTAAGTACCCTACTTATGACAAAGAAATGTACTCCATTGTGCAAGCCTACTTCCAGTGGAGACATTACATTCTTAGGAAGGAGACAATCATCCACACTCATCATAAGCCACTGTAGTTCATGAAGACACAAGGAAAATTACATAATGACCACCATCAAAAGTGGTCCACATACTTGCAGCAATTCCAGCTCAACATCAAGTATAAAAGAGGAAGCACCAATCACGTCATTGATTGCCTCAACAGACCGCCAATCGTGATACTCACCACGGTGCTAGACTCTTGCGGACACGAGACATTTGGATGGCCCCAACTCTATGAGACAGACCCTGACTTCACCACCACCTACCAAATGTTGGGTGAAAATGCAGTTGTCGATAATTTCCATCTTCAGGATGGGTTGTTGTGTTATCTAGGCCATATCTGTGTTCCATCAAGCGAGTGAGCGAAGCTGATCTGGGAAGCCCACTATAGTTGGGTGGCAGGACACTTCAGCTTTGAAAAGATAGTGGCAATGCTACAAAAAAATTTCTACTAGATGAAACATCGACAGAAGGTCAGAAAGTATATCAGGTCCTGCACTGCCTACGCTATTGCGAAACCGACCACTAAAAAATAGGGCATGTACACCCCTCTTCCTACTCCTGACAGGCCATGGGAATCCATCTCAATGGATTACATGTCCGGCCTCCCATCCACCAAGTGGGTAAATGACTGTGTTTTTTTGGTTGTTGATATCTTTTCTAAGATGGCGATTCTGGTTGCCTGCAAGAAGAGCATGACAGCAGAGGCCACTGCCAAGCTCTTCTTTGAACAAGTTTGGGTACATTTTGGAATCCCACAAACCATTGTCTCAAATTGGGATAATAAATTTATCAGCACATTTTTGTCGAGCCTCTGGTCACTGCTGGACACCAAGCTCACCAAATCCATGGCCTTCCACCCCGAGACATATGGCCAAACCGAGGTTGTAAATTGAATGATTTTGCATATCCTTCGCATGTATAATTCAATTCACCCTCGCACATGGGATGAGATCCTTCCCTATGTCCAACATAGCTACAATCGAGCCCTTCATAGCTCAACTGGCCACAACCCCTTTAAGGTGGGGTTGGGATTCCAACCATTGGGTCCCATAGATGTTGCACTTCCCCTTGTAGTCACCTTGACTGACTTATCTCCTGCTCCAATTAAAGTTGAAAAAGCTACCCAGTTCATTGAGAGGATCCATCACATCTGCCAACAGGTTCAGGATATCCTACAAAAGTACAATGAAAAGTACAAACAACTCCAATGACAAGTACACACAACGCCATGATCAACAACGGGGGCCACATAAGTTCTAGGTGGGCGATAAATTTTGGTTGCACTTGCAGAAAGAATGCCTTACAGGACCCCATCAGAAGCATCACCCACTTTGTTATGGGCCATACACTATCACCAAGGCTGTGGGGGATAATTCTTTGTAGCTCAACATTCCTCCTTTCCTTGGCCTACACCCAGTGTTCAACGTGGATCTTCTTCGCCCTTATTTCCCACCATTATTGGACACCTCAGAAGTAGAAGAACAACTGACACCAATAGATCTCAACCCTGACTGCATACAACATGCATCCAATGAAAATATTGTGGACACACAGATCAAGGTCACTCGACAACAAAGGATCCAACTTTATCGAGTCGTCAAAGAAGGGTAGCTCCTGCACCAAGGCAAGTGGCTCACCCGGGGCCAAATTCAACAGAAATTTCCTCATCTAATGGGGGACCTCAACGCAATGGAGACCATTTCTTCATAATGAGGGAGGATTGATTCAGATGGATATTAGTGGCCACCCAACTTTTCCAACTAGCGCAAAATAGTTTTCTAACAATTTTGGCAATTTACTATTTTTAGCAGTTTTAACTTCCGGGGCCATTTTGAGGGCGCAAATGAAGTTTTTTTTGGGATTGAGCTCCTCAATGATGGTCAAACACATGATTTAGCCCCAAAAATTAATCTCCTCAATGATACCTTTCGACCGGGCTATCACACGCCCAAAACGGAGATTGTATGAAAAAGTTACGACCCGAGGAAGTTGATGTACTAACTTACCGAAACGGGGCCCACATTACTTTTGGCGCTTCATCTACTAGGGTTAGGTTTTTAGATGTCTAGGGTTTTTGGAATTCTTGTTTATTGTAAAATTGCCTTCGAGGCCTCATTTTAATCTTCTTCTTGCGAATGCACATAACTGTCACATCTCTTTTCAGAGATAAGCCACCACCATTCGAGCAAGCTAGTTTCTGCTGCATTTTACAATTTCAGCTTATTTTGTTATTGAATAGAAAACCCGTTTTACTGTATCTCTGTTATTTTTTGTTAAGCACCTATTAATAATCTATATTCATTTCATTCTACTCATAAAATCTAGATAAATGGTATCAGAGTGGTCTTCTCCTTGTCATCTTAATGCATGTCCCCAACGAGGTCAGAGTACAAAGAGTTCGGTCTCGAGCTTGTTTCTCTTGAGGACAGAAGCTCTCGTACTCCCAAGCGACCTCTCATGGCAGGAGAAATGAAATATGATGGGACAGGATATCCTTTCAAATTGTTGATTGAGGAATCCCTCATGCAACAAAGGAATGAGATGATGGATAGTTTCAGGCAAATCCTTTGACGACTACCAACAGGAAACACATCTTCTTCAAACGGAGGTGCCACCCCCTTCAAGGTACAAATAAACTTTGATATTCCTATATTTGAATGTTAGATAGATGTAGCTACTGTAGACAAGTGGTTGAATATACTAGAAGGGTATTTTTCTGTCCATAACTTTTCGAATAGAGAAAATATTACTTTTGCACTCCTCAAAGCCGTTCCCTATGTCAAATATTGGTGGGAAAACTTCTATGTGAAAAAGGAAATGGAGGAAACCTCATTATTTTCAGTCATGACCACCTGGGAATCCTTTAGGGATGCTATTAATTAACAATACTACCCTGTCAGAAGTTATGACGACCTGTATACCAAATGGACCACACTGCGGCAAGAAAGAGACCAAGCAGTGCCAGATTTCACAAATATCTTCCATACCTTGTGCACCAAGTTGGGTATCAAATATTCAGAGTGACATCTCGTGCTCAAGTATCGTGGTTCTCTAAATAGATACATCCAGACCAAAATTGAATTTCTGGACATCTCATCGTTGGGCGCGACATACCGATATGCCGTTAAAATTGAGCAGAAGCTCAAACAAAAGATGCGACAATTTGGGCTTGCAAACCCCTCATAACAAAAGCCAAGAAAGGGAAGCCCCAACCCATAGAACAGTGGACAAAGAAAATATGCATAGTATCAGGAATACCAGTCCAAGCCTCAAGCAAAGAAGGACAACAGAAAGACAAAGAAAGATACCGAGAAGTGTTGCGACTTCCATAAGAGCCCTTGGCATAACACTGTTGACTGCCACTCAAAACATTCGTTGGTGGCTGAAGTGAAAGCCTCTGAATCAGATGTGGATTATGACTCTTAGACAGAACCAAAAACGGGAAGATGGATCATTGACGCAGAACCCAGTACCACCGTTGCTACCACCAAGCTCCAACTTGGTGAACCAGTCGAGCCAGAAGAAGGAGAAAGCCTCTTCCATTCACAGATGTGGGTAAAAGGCACCCCGCTACACTTCATTGTTGATAGAGATAGCCAGAAGAACCTCATCTCAGTAGAGTTCATCAAGCGGCTGGCCCTTCCAAAAATGCCACACCTATAACCCTACACCATTAGATGTCTCCACAAAGGAAGCAATCTTCATGTCAGCCAACAGTGTCAACTGTCGTATGGCATCAAGCTCTTCAAAGAAAAGGTATTGTGTGATGTTTCTCCTCTCGAAGTTTGTGATGTTCTTTTGGGAAAACCTCATTTATGGAAATGTCATTCTTTATATGAGGCTAGGCCTCGTAGTGTTATTATTACTTTGAATAGGAAATTGTACAGGATACCTGAGGAAGTCGCACCTAGTGCTATTTCCTTGATTTCTGCTAAGAAATGCAAGAAGGTCATCTCTTAGATGGGAAAGTTTGTCTTCTTCATAATTATCTCTCAAAATAAGTGAAAGACCACAACCACATCTAGGTTCTCTACAACTAACCTCTCCACAAAACATAAGAAAGTAGATAAGTTTGTGGAAGAATAATCAGATATCTTTTCCTCACCTACAGGGGTACCTCTGCACTGCTAGGTCAAGTACCCCATCGATCTAACCCCTGGCGCACCGTTTCCCAATGGGCCAATCTATCATTTCTCTTTGTTAAAGAATGATGAGATCAAGCGACAGATCCAAGAACTGCTCCACAAGGGGCACATCCTCCCCAACGCATCACCTTGCAGGAGCCCAATCATGCTGGTACAGAAAAAAGATGGAACTTGGTGACTCTGTATTGATTATCGGGCTCTGAATAAAATTAGAGTCAGAAACCGGTACCCGATTCCCCGAATCGACGACCTCCTTGGTCAACTCACGGGGGTGAAATACTTTAGTAAGATTGATCTGAAGTCTGGCTACCACCAGGTCTCGATAGAACAAACAGATGAATGGAAGACCACCTTCAAGTCAAAGGAAGGCATTTTTGAATGGTTGGTCATGCCTTTTGGTTTAACAAATTCTCCAACCACTTTCATGAGGATGATGATGGACGATATCCTGTGACCATTCACCAATACTTTTGTAGTGGTGTATCTGGATGACATTCTAATTTACAACAAGACTTGGGATGAACACTTCCAGCATATTCAACAGGTTCTACACATGCTGCGCCAGCACAAGCTATACGCCAAATTGGAAAAATTCTCCTTGGGCATCGACAGGGTCCATTACTTGGGCTACATCATTTATCAACATGGCATACATGTGGATCTAGACAAGATCCAAGTCATCCATGACTGGCCAACCCCGACCACACTCACTGAGCTTCGAAGCTTCTTGGGCCTTACCAATTTCTATCGCAGGTTCATGTTGGGATTCTCCCATATTGCATGGGCCCTCAGCCAAATATACATGAGTGGTGGTAAGGAAAAATTTGTGTGGGGCCGGTCCCAACAACAAGTGCTCGATGATTTGAATCGACGCTTGTGCTCAGCCCCAATAATTTCACTACCAGACCTGCAACATCCCTTTGAGATTGAGACAATTGCTTCAAACTATGTTGTGGGTGTTGTTCTCTCTCAGCATGGCCACCCTATGGCCTATCATAGTGAGACACTGTCAGATACTATCCGTAAGTACCCTAATTATGACAAAGAAATGTACTCCATTGTGCAAGCCTGCTGCCAGTGGAGACATTACATTCTTGGGAAGGAGACAGTCATCCACACTGATCATAAGCCACTACAATTCATGCAGACATAAGGAAAATTACAGAATGACCGCCATCAAAAGTGGTCCACATACTTGCAACAATTCCACCTCAACATCAAGTATAAAACATGAAACACCAATCACGTTGTTGATTGCCTCAACAGACTACCAGTCACGACACTCACCATGGTGCTAGACTCTTGCGTCCATGGGACATCTGGATGGCCCCAACTCTATGAGACAAACCCTGACTTCGCCACCACTTACCAAATGTTGGGTGCAAATGTAGTTGTCGATAATTTCCATCTTCAGGATGGGTTGTTGTGTTGTCTGGGCCATATCTGTGTTCCATCAAGTGAGCGAGCGAAGCTGATTTGGGAAGCCCACTACAGTCAGGTTGCAGGACACTTTGGCTTCGAAAAGATAGTGGTGATGCTACAGAAACATTTCTACCGGCCGAAACTTCGACAGGAGGTCAACAAGTATATCAGGTCTTGCACTGCTTGTGCTATTGCCAAACCGACCACTAAAAAACAGGGCATGTACAACCCTCTTCCTACTCCTGACAGGCCATAGGAATCCATCTCAATGGATTACATGTCGGGCCTCCCATACACCAAGTGGGAAAATGACTGTGTTTTTGTGGTTGTTGATCAGTTTTCTAGGATGGCGATGCTAGTTGCCTGCAAGAAGAGCATCACAGCAGAGGCCACTGGAAAGCTCTTATTTGAACGAGTCTGGGTACATTTTGGAATCCCACAAACTATTGTCTCAGATCGATATAGTATATTTCTTAGCACATTTTGTTCGATCCTCTGGTCACTGCTAGACACCAAGCTCAACAAATCCACGACCTTCCACCCCGAGACAGATGGCCAAACCGAGGTTGTAAATCGAATTATTGTGCATATCCTTCTCCTGTATAATTCAAAGCACCCTCACACATGGGATGAGAGCATTCCCTATGTCCAACATATCTACAATCGAGCCCTGGATATCTCAACCGGCCACAACCCCTTTCAGGTGGGGTTGGGATTCCAACCATTGGGTCCCATAGATGTTGCACTTCCCCTTCAAGTCACCTCAACCGACTCATCTCCTGCTCCAACTGAGGCTGACAAAGCAACCTGGTTCATTGAGCGGATCTAGCACATCCACCAATAGGTTCAAGATATCCTACAGAAGTCCAATGATAAGTACAAACAGTGCCATGATCAACATCGGGTGCCACATAAGTTCCAGGTGGGTGACAAAGTTTGGTTGCACTTGCAGAAAGAAATCCCTACAAGACTACATCAGAAGATTTTCCCACTCCGTTATGGGCCATACACTATCACCAAGGACATGGGGGATAATGATTTTGAGCTCAACATTCCTCCTTTCCTTGGCCTCCACCCAATGTTCAACATGGATCTTCTTCACCCTTATTTCCCACCATTATTGGACACCTCAGAAGTAGCAGAACAACTGACACCAACAGAGCTCAACCCAGAATGCATACAACATGCATCGAATGATCAGATTGTGGACACATGAATCAAGGGAGCACGACAACAAAGGATCCAACTTTATCAAGTCGTCAAAGCAGGGAAACTCCTTCACCAAGCCAAGTGGCTCACCCGGGGCCAAATTCAACAAACATTTCCTCATCTAATGGGGGACCTCAATGCAATGAAGAACATTTATTCCTAAGGAGGGAGAAGTAATCCATATGCGAATGCGTGCAGTTTTTAGATCTCTTCTCAGAGATAAGCCACCACCATTCCAACAAGCTAGTTTCCACTGCATTTTACTGTTTCAACTTATTTCGTTATTGAATAGAAAACCAGTTTTACTGTATCTCTATTATTTTGTGTTAAGTGCATGTTAATAATCTGTATTCATTTCTTTCTTCTCATAAAATCCAGATCAGTGGTATCAGAGTGGTCTTCTCCTTGTCATCTTAATGCATGTCCCCAACGAGGTCGGAGTACAAAGAGTTGGGTCTCAATCTTGTTTATCTTGAGGACAGAAGCTCTCGCATGCCCAAGAGACCTCTCATGGTAGGAGAAAAGAAATATGATGAGACATGAGATCCGTTCAAACTGTTGATTGAGGAATCCGTCACGCAACAGAGCAACGAGATGATGGATAGTTTTGCGCAAATCCTTCGGCAGCTACGAACAGGCGACGTATTTTCTTCAAATGGAGGTACCGCCCCCTTCAAGGTACAAATAAACTTCGATATTCCTATATTTGAAGGTTAGATAGATGCAGATGTTGTAGACAAGTGGTTGAATCTACTAGAAGGGTATTTTTTTGTCCATAACTTTTCGAATAGAGAAAAGATTACTTTTGCGCTCCTCAAATTCCTTCCCCATGTCAAAGATTGGTGGGAAAACTTCTGTGAGCAAAAAAAAACAGAGGAAACCTCATTATTTTTATTCACAACCACCTGGGAATCCTTCAGGGATGCTATTAAAGAACAATACTACCCTGTCGGAAGTTACGATGACCTGTATACCAAATGGACCACACTGCGGAAAGAAAGAGACCAAGCAGTGCCAGATTTCACAAATAGCTTCCATACCTTGTGCACCAAGTGGGGTATCAAAGATTTAGAGTGACATATGGTGCTCAAGTATCACAGTGCTCTGCATAGATACATCAAGACCAAAATGGAATTTCTGGACATCACATCCTTGGGCGCGACCTATTGATATGTCGTCAAAATTGAGCAGAATCTCAAACAAAAGATGCGACAACTTGGGCCTGGTATCCCCTCACAAAAAAATCCAGGAAAGGGTGGCCCCAACCCATAGAACAAAGGATAGATAAAATATGGACAGTATCATGACTACCAGTCCAAGCCGCAAGCAAAGAAGGACACCAGAAAGACAAACAAAGATACCGGGAAGTGGTGCGACTTCCATAAGAGCCCTTGGCATAACACTGCTGACTGTCGCTCAAAACAGTCGCTGGTGGCTGAAGTGAAAGCCTCTGAATCAGATGTGGATTCTGACTCTGAGCCAGAACCAGAAAGGGAAAGATGAATCATTTATGTGAAGCCTAGTTCCACCATTTCTACCACCAAGCTTCAGCCTGGTGAACCAGACTAACCATAAGAAGGAGAGCGCCTCTTCCATTCACAAATGTGGGTAAAGGCACCCTACTGCACTTCATTTTTGATAGCGGTAGCCAGAATAACCTCATCTCAGAAGAGGTTTTCAGGTGGCTGGCCTTGCCAACAACGCCACACCCACAACCCTACACCATTGGATGGCTCTGCCAGGGAAGCGATCTTCGCGTTAGCCAAAAGTGTCGACTATCATACAACATCAAGCCCTTCAAAGATGAGGTATTGTGTGATGTTTCTCTTCTTGAAGTTTTTGATGTTATTTTGGGCCAACCTTATTTATGGAAATGTCATGTTGTATATGAGGCTAGGCCTCGTAGTGTTATTATTAATTTGAACAGGAAAATGTACAGGATACCCGAGGCAGTCCCACCTGGTGTTATTTCCTTGATCTCTACTAAGAAATGTAGGAAGGTCATCTCTTAGACAGGGAAGTTTTTCATCTTCGCGATTCACTCTCAGAATAAGCAAAAGATCACAACCACATCTAGGGTCTCTGCGGTCAAACTATCCACACAGTAGAGGCAAGTAGATAAGGTCGTGGAAGAATACTAAGATATTTTCTCCTCACCTACAAGGGTACCTCTACACTACCAGGTCAAGCACCCCATCGATCTAACCCCCGACGCACCACTTCCCAATGAGCCAATCTATCATCTCTCTTTGTTAGAGAATGAGGATATCAAGTGACAAATCCAAGAACTGCTCCATAAGGGGCTCATCCTCCCCAGCTCATCACCTTGCGAGAGCCCATTCTTGCTGGTATAGACGAAATATGGAACCTGGTGACTCTATATTAATTACCAGGCTCCAAATAAAATCACAGTCAGAAATCAGTACCTGATTCCCTGAATCAGCGACCTCCTTGATCAATTCATGGGGGCGAAATACTTTAGTAAGATTGATCTGAATTCTGGCTACCACCAGGTCCCGATAGAACAAATAGATGTATGAAGACCTCCTTCAAGTCAAAAGAAGACCTTTTTGAATGGTTTCTCATGCCCTTTGGTTTGGCAAATGCTCCAGCCACTTTCGTGAGGATGATGGACGATGTCCTGCGACCATTCCCCAATACTTTTGTAGTGGTGTATCTGGATGACATTCTAATTTACAACAAGACTTGGGTTGAACACTTGCAGCATATCCAACAGGTTCTGCACACCCTGAGCCAGCACAAGCTATACGCCAACTTGGAAAAATGCTCCTTCGACATAGACAGGGTCCATTACCTAGGCTACACCATTGATCAAAATTGCGTACATGTGGATCCAACCAAGATCCAAGTCATCCATGATTGGCCAGCCCCAAAAACATTCACTGAGCTTCAGAGCCTCTTGGGCCTTGCCAATTTCTATCGCAAGTTCATGTTGGGATTCTCCCATATTGCATGGGCCCTCAGCCAAATAAACAAGGGTGGTGGTAAGGAAAGATTTGTCTGGGGCCAGTCCCAACAACAAGCGTTCGATGATTTGAAGAAATGCTTATGCTCAATCCTAGTATGTTCACTACCATACCTACAACATCCCTTTGATATCGAGACAGATTCTTGAGACTATGTTGTGGGCATCGTTCTCACTCAACACGACCACCTTGTGGCCTGTCATAGTGAGACACTGTCAGATACTATCCGTAAGTACCCTACTTACGACAAAGAAATGTACTTCATTGTGCAAGCCTACTGCCAGTGGAGACATTACATTCTTGGGAAGGAGATAGTCATCCACACTGATCATAAGCCATTTCAGTTCATGCAGAAACATGGAAAATTACAGAATGACCGCCATCAAAAGTGGTCCACATACTTGAAACAATTCCACCTCAACATCAAGTATAAAATAGGAAGCACTAATCGCGTCGTTTATTTCCTCAGCAGACTACCAGTCGTGAAACTCACCACAGTGCTAGACTCTTGTGGCCATGAGACATCTGGATGGCCCCAACTCTATGAGACAGATCCTAACTTTGTCACCACCTACCAAATGTTGGGTGAAAATGCAGTTGTCGATAATTTCCATCTTCAGGTTGGGTTGTTGTGTCGTCTGGGCCATATCTGTGTTCCATCAAGTGAGCGAGAAAAGTTGATCTGGGAATCCCACTACAGTTGGGTGGCAAGACACTTCAGCTTCGAAAAGATAGTGGCGATGCTACAAAAACATTTCTACTAGCTGAAACTTCGACAGGAGGTCAACAAGTATATTAGGTCCTGCGCTGCCTATGCTATTGCCAAACCGACCAGTAAAAAACAGGGCCTGTACACCCCTCTTCCTACTCCTGACAGGCCACAGGAATCCATCTCAATGGATTACATGTCATGCCTCCTGTCCACCAAGCAGGGAAATGATTGTGTTTTTGTGGTTGTTGATCACTTTTCTAAGATGGCGATTTTGGTCACCTGCAAGAAGAGCATCACAGCAGAGGCCACTGCCAAGCTCTTCTTTGAACGAGTCTGGGTACATTTTGGAATCCCACAAACCATTTTCTCAGATCAAGATAGTATATTTCTCAGCACATTCTGGTCGAGACTCTGGTCACTTCTGGACACCAAGCTCACCAAATCCACGACCTTCCACCCCTAGAAAGATGGCCAAACCAAGGTTGTAAATCGAATGATCGTGCATATCCTTCACATGTATAATTCAAAGCACCCTTTCACATGGGATGAGAGCCTTCCCTATGTCCAACATAGCTACAATTGAGCCCTGCATAGCTCAACCAGCCACAACCCCTTTCAGGTGGGGTTGGGATCCCAACCATTGGGTCCCATAGATGTTGCACTTCCCCTTGCAATCACCTCGAGCGACTCATCTCTTGCTCCAACTGAAGCTGACAAAGCCACCCATTTTATTGAGCAGATCCAATTCCATCCGCCAACAGGTTCAGGATATCCTACAGAAATCCAATGATAAGTACAAACAACTCCATGATCAACATTGGGTGCCACATAAGTTCCAGGTGGGGAAAAAAGTTTGGTTGCACTTGAAGAAATAACTCTTTACATGACCCCATTGAAAGATTCTCCCACTCCATTATGGGCCATACACTATCACCAAGGCCATGGGGGATAATGATTTTGTGCTCAACATTCCTCCTCTCCTTGGCATGCACCCAGTGTTCAACGTGGATCTTCTTCGCCCTTATTTCCGACCATTATTGGAAACCTCAGAAGTAGGAGAACTATTGACACCAACAGAGATCAACCCCGACTGGATACAAAATGAATGCAATGATCAGATTGTGGACAGACATATCAAGGGCACTCAACAACAAAGGATCCAACTTTATCGAGTCGTCAAAGCAGGGCAACTCCTGCACCAAGACAAGTGGCTCACCCGGGGCAAAATTCAACAGAAATTTCCTCATCTAATGGGGGACCTCAACGCAATGGAGACCATTTATTCTTAAGGAGGGAAGATTTATCCATATAGATATCGGTGGCCACCCACCTTTTCCAACTTCCTCAAAACAGTTTTCTGACAATTTTGGCAATTTACTATTTTTAACAGTTTTAACTTCCGGGGCCATTTTGAGGGCCTAAATGAAGGTTTTTCAGGATCGAGCTCGTTAGTGAAGGTTGCAGTCATTTTTGAGCCCCCCAAATTAATCTCCTCGATGATACCTTTCCAACGGTCTATCACATTCCTAAAACGGAGATCATATTCAAAATTTACAACCCTAGGAAGTTGATGTACTAACTTTCCCAAACGGGGCTGACATGACTTTTGGCGCTTCATCTCCTAGGGTTAGGTTTTTGGATTTCGAGGGTTTTTGGAATTCTTGTTTATTGTAAAAATTCCTTCAGAGCCTCATTGTAATATTTTTCTTGCGAATGCACGTAGCCGTCACATCTCTTCTCATAGATAAGCCACCACCATTCCAACAATTTCGTTTTCGCTGCATTTTATAGTTTCAACTTATTTCGTTATTGAAAAGAAAACTAGTTTTACTGTATCTCTGTTATTTTTTTTTAAGCACTTGTTAATAACATCTATTCATTTTGTTCTACTCATAAAATCTGGACCAGTGGTATCATAGTGGTATGCTCCTTGTCGTCTTAATGCATGTCCCCAACGAGGTCGGAGAACAAAGAGTTGGGTCTCGAGCTTGTTTCTCTTGAGGACAGAAGCTCTCGCAGGCCCAAACGACCTCTCATGGTAGGAGAAAATAAATATGACGGGATAGGAGATCCTTTCAAACCGTTGATTGAGGAATCCCTCACACAACAGAGGATTAAGATGATGGATAGTTTCGCGCAAATCCTTCGGCGGCTACCAACAGGCGATGCATCTTCTTCGAACGGAGGCGTCACCCCCTTTAAGGTACAAATAAAATTCGATATTAATAAATATGAAGGTCAGATAGATGCAGATGTTGTAGACAAGTGGTTGAATCTACTAGAAGGATATTTTTCTATCCATAACTTTTTTAATAGAGAAAATATTACTTTTGCGCTCCTCAATGTCGTTCCCCATGTCAAATATTGGTGGGCAACCTTCTATGAGCAAAAGGAAACAGAGGAAACATCATTATTTTCCATCACAACCACCTGGGAATCCTTCAGGGATGCTATTAAGGAACAATACTACCCTGTCAGAAGTAACGACAACCTGTATACCAAATGGACCACACTGCGGCAAGAAAGAGACCAAGGAGTGAAAGATTTCACAAATATCTTCCATACCTTGTGCACCAAGCTGGGTATCAAAGATTCAGAGCGCCAGCTGGTGCTCAAGTATCGTGGTGCTCTGCATAGATACATCCAGATGGAAATGGAATTTATGGACATCTCATCCTTGGGTGTGACCTACCGATATGCCGTCAAAATCGAGCAGAAGCTCAAACAAAAGACCTGGCAATTTGGGCATGGGAACCCCTCACAACAAAAGCCAGAAAAGGGTGGCCCCAACCCACAGAACAAAGGACAAAGAAAATATGGATAGTATCAGGACTACCAGTCCAAGATGCAAGAAAATAAGGACACCGGAAAGACAAAGAAATATATCAGGAAGTGGTGCGACTTCCATAAGAGCCCTTGGCATAACACTGCTGACTGCCGCTCAAAACAGTCGTTGGTGGATGAAGTCATAGCCTCTGAATCAGATGGGGATTCTAACTCTGAGCCAGAACTAGAAAGGGGAAGATAGATCATTGACGCAGAACCCAGTTCCACCATTGCTACCACCAAGCTCCAACCTGGTGAACCAGACGAGCCATAAGAAGGAGAGCACCTCTTCCATTCACAGATGTTGGTAAAAGACACCCCGCTGCACTTCATTGTTGATAGCGGTAGCCAGAAGAACCTCATCTTAGCAGATGTCATCAAGTGGCTGGCCCTGCCAACAACGCCTCACCCACAACCCTACACCATTGGATGGCTCCACCAAGGAAGTGATCTTCGCTTCAACAAACAATGTCGAATGTCATACGACATCAAGCCCTTCAAAGATGAGGCACTGTGTGGTGTTGCTCCTCTCTAAGTTTGTGATGTTCTTTTGGGCCAACCTTATTTATGGAAACGTCATGCTGTATATGAGGCTATGCCTCGTAGTGTTATTATTACTTTGAACAGGAAATTGTACAGGATACCCGAGGCAGTCCCACTTACTGCTATTTCCTTGATCTCTGTTAAGCAATGCAGGAAGGTCATCTCTCAGATGAGGAAGGTTGTTTTCTTTGTGACTCTCTCTCAGAATAAGTGAAAGATCATAGCCACATCGAGGGTCTCTGCAGCCAACCTCTCCACACAGCAGAAGCAAGTAGATAAGGTCATGGAAGAATACTCAGATATCTTCTCCTCACCTACAGGGGTACCTCTGCACTGCTAGGTCAAGCACCCCATCGATATAACCCTTGATGCACTGCTTCCCAATGGGCCAGTCTATCATCGCTCTTTGTTAGATAATGAGGAGATCAAGCGATATATCCAAGAAATGATCCACAAGGGGCACATCCGCCCCATCTCATCACCTTGCAAGAGCCCAATCATGCTGGTACAAAAGAAATATGGAACCTGGCAACTCTGTATTGATTAACAGGCTCTGAATAAAATCACAGTCAGAAACCGGTACCCTATTCCCCAAATTGAAGACTTCCTTGATCAACTCACGAGGGAGAAATACTTCAATAAGATTGATTTCAAGTCTAGCTACCACCAGGTCCTGATAGAACAGACAGATGTATGGAAGACTGCCTTCAAGTCAAAAGAAGGCCTTTTTGAATGGTTGGTCATGCCCTTTGGTTTGACAAATGCTCCAGACACTTTCATGAGGATGATGGACAATATCTTGCGACCATTATCCAATAATTTTGTAGTGGTGTATCTGGATGACATTCTAATTTACAACAACACTTGGGCCGAACACTTGCAGCATATTCAGTAGGTTTTGCGCACCCCGCGTCAGCAAAAGCTATATGCCAACTTGGAAAAATTCTCCTTCGGCATGGAGAGGATCTATTACCTGTGCTACATCATTGATCAGCATGATGTACATGTGGATATATCCAAGATCCAGGTCATCCGTGACTGGCCAGCCCCAACAACACTCACTGAGCTTCGGAGCTTCTTTTGCCTTGGCAATTTCTATCGTAGGTTCGTGTTGGGATTCTCCCATATTGTATGGGCCCTCAGCTAAATAAACAAGGGTGGTGGTAAGGAAATATTTGCATGGGTCCGGTCCCAACAAAAAGCGTTTGATGATTTTAAGCAGCACTTGTGCTCAACCCCAGTACTTTCACTACCATACCTGCAACATCCCTTTGAGATCGAGATAGATGCTTTAGACTATGCCGTGGGTGATGTTCTCGCTCAGCACGACCACCCTGTGGCCTATCATAGTGAGACATTGTCAGATACTGTGTATAAGTTCCCTACTTATGACAAAGAAATGTACTCCATTGTGCAAGCCTACCACTAGTGGAGAAATTACATTCTTGGGAAGGAGACAATCATCCACACTAATCATAATCCACTGCTGTTCATGCAGACACAAGGAAAATTATAGAATGACCACCATCAAAAGTGGTCCACATACTTGCAGCAATTTCACCTCAACATCAAGTATAAAACAGGAAGCACCAATATTGTTGTTTATTGCCTCAACAGACCGCCAGTCGCAACACTGACCACGGTGCTAGACTCTTGCGGCAGTTAGACATTTGGATGGACTCAACTCTATGAGATAGACCGTGACTTTGCCACCATCCACCAAATGTTGGGTGGAAATGCAGTTGTCGATAATTTCCATCTTCAGGATAAGTTGTTGTGTCGTTTGGTCCATATCTGTGTTCCATCAAGTGAGAGAGCGAAGCTGAACTAGGAAGCCCATTACAGTCGGGTGGCAAGACACTTCGGCTTTGAAAAGATAGTGGCGATGCTACAAAAATGTTTCTACTGGATAAATCTTCGACAAGAGGTCAAGAAGTATATCAGGTCCTACACTGTCTGTTCTATTACCAAACCGACCACTAAAAAATAGGGCCTATACACCCCTCTTCCTACTCTTGATAGGCCATGGGAATCCATCTCAATGGATTACATGTCGGGCCTCCCATCCACCAAGCGGGGAAATGACTGTGTTTTTGTGGTTGTTGATTGCTTTTCTAAGATGGTGATTCTGGTTGCCTGCAAGAAGAGCATGACAGTAGAGGCCATTGCCAAGCTCTTCTTTGAACGAGTCTGGGTACATTTTGGAATCCCACAAACCATTGTCTCAGATCGGGATAGTATATTTCTCAGCACATTTTGGTCAAGCATCTGGTGACTACTGGACACCAAGCTCACCAAATCCATGGCCTTCCACCCCCATATAGATGGCCAAACTGAGGTTGTAAATTGAATGATTGTGCATATCTTTCGCATTTATAATTCAAAGCACCCTCGCACATGGGATGAGAGCCTTCCCTATGTCCAAAATAACTACAATCAAGCCCTGCATAGCTCAACCAGTTCATTGAAGTGGATCCATCATATTCGCCAATAGGTTCAGGATATCCTACAGAAGTCCAATGACAAGTACAAACAACGCCATGATCAACGTCGAGTGCCACATAAGTTCCAGGTGGGCGACAAAGTTGGGTTGCAGTAGCAAAAAGAACACCTTAAAGGACCCCATCAGAAGCTTTGCCCACTCCAACTGAAGCTGACAAAGTCACCTGGTTCATTGAGTGTGTTATCACTCCAAGAAACTCCTTAGGGTTGTAGACTAAAGATGCTTGGTAACTTAAGAAATTATGAATAATCAAAGTGTTTGGAACAATGGGATAACTGAGAAGGCTTTATAAAAGGACAACTTATTATGCATCTAAATAAACCAGTGCTTTTAGAGACCAAATATCAGTTACAGTAATGAAATAAGGTGTGAAGAATACTATTCGAGATAACCAGGTACACATACATGTAGGGTCATACAAGATAGTAGAGAATCATTTAATTCACATTCATGAGCTACACAAGAGGATGACAATTCTCAATAACTAAGCTGAACTGAATCAAATTACAGAGTGGTGAACATATGAACAATACTGACATTGGTAACAAAAGAGGACTGTGATTCATATAACATAAAAGAGTCAAAGTAC
>JZKD02S1640572.1:23754-35447 GCA_000966675.3 Picea glauca | reverse complement strand
TCTTGATACTCAGTTTCTATGAGAATTTGATTGTACCCGTTGTACCCATCTAAAAAGGAGAAATACTTCTTTCTAGACAGGGTATCCAAAACTTGGTCGATGAAAGGAAGAGGAAATTAATCCTTCATAGTGGCTTTATCGAGGTCCCGAAAATCAACACAAATTCTCCATTTCCTGATCACTTTATTTGGAACCACTACAAGCGGAGACACCCACTTACTGTCAGAGATGGGATAAATAAATCCGACGTTTAATCGCTTTTGGATCTCCTCTTTTACTATATCTTTGAGTGTTGGGTTCATCCTTCTCTGGGGTTTCTTAACAGGTGTTACTTATCCCTAGGTATATTTGTGATGGATGCATGTGTCAAGGTGTATACCCTTCATGTCAGTGTATACCAAGGTGTATTCCCCTGATTATTCTTTAAGGATATTAACTAACTATTTTTGTTGGTCTGCATCTATCCCGGAGTTTATATGTAAATGTTTCCTTGGACTAATCTCGTAGGGAATAGTATAAGATATGGTAGACGCATATACCTCGAAGATAAAATATTTCAAATACAAAATGGATGGGTCCAATTGTTCCTTAAATTCTTCCCCAAACATGTACTCAAATTGGGGAAAAGATTGTGGACAATCAACACATGTGATAGCAAAAATGAACTGGTTTATCACATTTTCCGTTATGTGCTCTTGAAGTGCCCAGGCATGGTCACTTGGCAATACGGGTTCTTCCTAGTCCTCATTCTTGTATGGAAATTCAAGCCACCATAGATTCTCCATAATAGGTTGTGTTGGAGGGTATATGGTGAGTTTCTGGATAGAGAGTCCTTTTGAGATGGTCATTTCTCCCTCTCTACAACCAATAAGTGCATTAGATGTGGCTAACCAAGGTATTCCAAAAATGACGGGATGGCCTTTGGTAGGATCCTTTGAGTGAATGACAAGAAATTCTATTGGGTACTCCCATGAGGCTAAAGTAACTATGATATCATCCAAAATTCCTTCAAGTATAACCCTAGTTTTATCTGCTAATTCCAAAATGGTTGGGGTAGTTCTAAGAAGAGGTTTTAACTGTAATTTCTCCAAGGTAGTAGCGGTCATAACATTGATGGCTTCCCCTAGGTCTATGAGAGTGTTTCCAATGGAGACCTCATTAATGGTTATGGTTACTACGGGGTTTTCTGGGTTCCCATATTTTTCTATCTTAGGATGCTCTGATATTTACTCAGAAAGTTCTCCTATCAAATGTACTGTTGGAGGATCCTTTTTCTTCCTACCTAGATTCTTTATACAAAATTATTTGACTATCTTACTGTAGATTGGAATATCCTTAATGGCTTGAAGCAAGGGAATCTTGACACAAGTATTCTTCAATTCATTCAAGATGTCAAATTCTGGACAGGTGGTAGGTTTCTCGATTATTAATCTATCTGGATAAGGAGGGGCATTCGTAATTTGTGAAGGTTCATTTTGGGGAATATTGGGTTCTTGGTCCTTAGGAATAATAACATATTCCCACCTAGTGCCATTCGTAGGCTGTTTGGGGGTTTCCTCATCTTCTTCTTGTTGGATGACTACTGAAGGTCTCTACCTGTCCAGAACTTTTCCCGACCTCAGTGGAATATCCTATAGTGGAACAAGAGTAATAGCATATGTCAGGAAGGCTTGCATATCAACATTGTGAAGAGGTTGAGTGGGCTTATTATTGGGATTGGGCACTGGTTGTGATGGTAATAATGTTGGTCTTGGGGAGCTTTCATTATGATATTGTTGCGGTTGTTGTTGTGGGATAGGAGGTAAAGGTGGTGGAACAAAACCTGGCAGAAGTTGCAGAGTGTTTGGTGGAAAATAAGGATAAGGATGGTTGATAGGTGGATCTTGAGAGTTTCCTTGGTTATACCCTCCTCTCCATCCTTGAAGCCAATGATGTTGGTACTTTGTAGACCAATTTTTACAACTTGGTGAGTTCCACTGTTGTTGTTGTTGCTGATAATAGGGTGGAACTTGAGATTTTATATCTAGGTATGTGGGTTGGTTCCTAGGTTGTCATGGCATCCTAGGTGCATAAGAGGAATCCCTAGGATCCCCACTCCTATATATGGCTAATAAATTGGGAAATGATGGACATTTTTCAGTTGAGTGGTCTTCCATGCATAAGCCACAAACTGAAATGTTATCTAATGGGCATTCCCTTGAGGAATGTTTCCTTCTGCATGTTGGGCATTATATGTTCATTGCTTCATTTTCCTCCTCCTGTTTCTTTTTTATTTTTAGGGTGTCCAACTGGGAACCTAATGTGCTTAAGATATATGTCTTGAAGTTCTCTAAAAGGTTCCCTATCTATGCTCTTGTAATATTACCTGAACTAACTGGTTTTAAGTTTCTATTATAAGGGTCCCAAACATTATTTCTTGTTTTAGCTCTACTCCTTGAGTAATTCTTACACTTTTCACATATTTCGGCAAATGGTTTATGAGAGATGTCACCTAATGTCGTTAGGTTAATCATTTCTAGGTATTCTTCTAAAATTCCCTTAAGGAAAAGAGCCCTAACTGCATCCTCTGGGAGGTCATGGTATTTTGACTTCTGGGAGACGTATGCAAACCGTTCTATATAGTCCTCGAGATTCTCGTCTTCTAATTGTTGGATTTTGAAAATATCGTTACGATATTCTTTGGTCTTGCAGTAGTCTTGGTAATATTTAAGAAAGATATCTTTCATGGCTTCCCAAAACCTAATACTGGATTCTCCCAATCCCATGAACCATCTTAGTGCAGAGTCTTTGATGGTGGCAGGAAAGAGTTTTAGTTTCTAGGCATCTTGTAAGTATTTGTAGATCCTACACAAGATGTCGAAATCAAATAGGAAGGTGTCTGGATCTTCACTACTTTTACCATAAAAGGTAGGCAGTGTTGAGAGAGGAATATTTTTCATATTGACATTTGGGGTGGTGTCCAACATTGTAAACTCGAAGGTAGTTTCGGTTTGTTTTCCAAGTTCTTCTTCCTCCCCATGTCTTACATTGTTGTGATCCTCCCGATCATCCATACTGGTTTGGTTTCCAAAAAGAGAGTACTTATGTGATTTTATCTTTGAAGAGAAAAAGGTATCCCTCTGACGGGAACGTCTTCCTATTGTTTGGGTGTCTAGGACTCTACTCGAGCCGGTTGAGGTTATTGGTGCCAAAGTTTCTGTGTTAATTTGAGAGACAATTATGTTGGCAGAAATACCAAACAAGGTATTCACTTGTTTAGGGTCTATGATGTCTTCAAAGTTAGGATCTCCTTATGGTGATAAGAAAACAAAGGTTGTATTGTTTGGTTATGCGGAAGTATCGAGTGGTATTGCCTCCTGATGCTTCAATTTTTGGTTCTATAGTGCTCCCTGTATTAGTCTCTTTAGAGACTACTTTAGCTCTTTGGGTTGAGCTAGCTCCTATTTTTCGGTATTAGTCTGTGGAATTTATGAGTGGAACGTTCCTTCCCCCAAAAAGGTCGGAAGGAACCTTTGTTGAAAGATCTGATTTAGATTTAATGTATCTACCTTTTGGGTCTCTAGGTCTATTCATGAAAGTAAACAAAAAAAAAAAGAAAAAACTACCATTGGGTTTGGGGGAACCTGCTATAGAAGATGTGCAGGTTCTTACCTCTCATCTTAAAGTTTCGTTGCCACCAAAGTAATGCTAAGGTTTAGAAATGATCTATTTCCTACCTTGAGACAACTCCCTAGAAATGACACCAAAAAAGATGGGTATTCTATATGCACTAAAAAACACTAAAAACCCTCAATTAAATTGTCAACCCAAGGTAAATAAAGTTAGAGTTGTAGCACTATATGTTCCAAGGCATAAAGGCTAGAGGTAGTATAGTCTAACTAAGGAAATGCGATATTGAAGGGCTAATCTACTCAAGCCAAGACTACTAATGATCAAACCCTACTAAGAAACTTAAACAATGTACCCTAAGTAACCTTTGAACAAAGGATCAATGGATAGTTCTAAGAAAGAAAATGAAAACCCTACTTAAATAAAATTAACTTAATCATGACAATAAGCAAAAGAAAACTATCTACCTAATAAGCAATAACAACATCAAACTACTTTAATTAACCTATTCAAATTCAATAAGAAACTATCCTATGAAAGCAAGCAAATAGACAAGTAACTACCCTATCAAAGAAAAATAGACAAGCAAGAAAATACCCTATTAAATAAAAATAGACAAGCAAGCAAACAACTAACTAACCTATGATAACTTCTACAACAAGTAAACTAATCAAAATTACTCAATAAGCAACTAATCAAACTAATAAGCAAGTGAACTCCATTCTTAAATTAATTTTCACAATAACTTCTAATTTATAAAAGGAAATCTTAATCTACTAAATTCAAAGCATCAACAACTACTCTTTATTCTATGATAAGGAAACTATTCTTTAATATACCAAAGCAAGAAGACTATTCTCTAAAAAGAAAGGAAATTATCCTCTAATCTATAAAAGCAAGGAAACTCAAATATAATGTTGATGGTTATGTCTTCGGTGTCTTATGATATCACGATGGCATTTAACAATTAACGATAACTCAAGAGGGATAAACTCAATATTGACTTCGATAGCAAAGTAAAAAGTGTGAATTAGGCAATCCAATGAGAACTTAGCCATTATAGAAGCATCATCAACTATCATGCATATCCATGTGATTCTTCAATTTATGCACTAGTCAACAACAGTATAAAAACACTATTCTATTAAATTCAAATTCATTCTACACTTATATAAGCAAATTCATACTACTTAGATTCATAACTGAAAACTAAACTTAATAATCAACTTTGAATTAAAATTGCAACCTAGATCTAAAAAAGGAAATTGCATAAAGTAAACTAAACTAATCCTATTTTAACAATTCAAATTGCAAAAGAGGAAATGCTCATAAAACATAAATTAAATCCTATTTTCTATTTCAGCATATGACAAGAAATTGGATGAGCAAACTAACTAACGACTAGATAAGCAAAACTAAACAACAATCAGATAAGCAACTGAAAATGAAAACTAAAACTAACAACTATCCATCCACCGAAATCTTGCCAAAGAAATCATGAACTAAATACCATGTTTTAACTCTGTTTTAAATTCTATTTCAGCATATAGAAAATCTAACTATCATCTAATTACACACAAGGGTTAGTATCTAAGCTTGCAAGCTAGTTCCTACTAATTAAAAAGTCATTTCATATTAACACTAGCCTCAACAATAACCTGCAAAACGGAACTAAAACAATTAAATTATAAACAACAATTTATACAGTAAAGAAGCATAATGAAAACTCATGTACAGGAAATAAATAAAATGACGACTACACTATTCAATTCACAAGAAAACTAATTAGATATTCACCCAGACTGTTGGTGGGCCCCCCAACAAGTTGTGGCTACTCCTCAAAGGTGAACCATGAGCTCAACAACATGAATTAAACATTAAAATAAGAAATGAATTTTTACAGAGTCTTAGCAAAATGTGTCTTAAAATAGAAAAACATAGTTGAACTATCTTTTTCTCTCTAACACTATATGTCTGACCACTAAGGTTGTATTTATAGATATACAAGCTGAGAGGTTGACCACTCGAAGGGTCGACCTTCTCTAAAAACAACAAATCATATTCTATGCGTCCTAACTATCGGTGGCTTCTAGAAACAAGGCGAGCCAATAATCGCTCATCATAACAACCCAAATCGATTTGTCAGAATATTAGTAGCTGGAGGCCATGAGCACAAGAAAAACCTGTGTCTCTGATTCGCCCATCATTGGCCACTGATATGATAACCGCCAAATCACCCATGGTTTTAGTGCAGGACGAAGTGCCAGATGAAGTGCCAGATTGAGTACTAGATGGAGTGCCAGATGAAAAAATGAGCTGCGATTTTTCCCTGTGACACATAGAACTCAAATTAGTTTCTTGAAATCATTAAAACATGCTGAATTTCACTCAAAACCATCATAAAACATGAATCATGCATACCTGGTATGAATCATGGCGTTTTAATACAAAACTCTTCAAAACTCTTCAAAACAAGAAAATACATATACACATTTGGTCAAAAAGGATCCAATCAACATCATTATATTAACCATATCGTGTTCCCAACAGAGATTATCATACCATCTCCTATCATTTCCATGAAGAGTGGATGAGAAAAGTTTCATTACCAAATCTTTAACATCATCACTGATAGGATAGAGTTGAAAGAAGGACCAAAAATCATCCATATGATAGTCATCTCTTTCCCCATCACTGCCAGTGAATCTAGGGAGCCATTTTTTGTACTTTGGGGGAATTTATCGAGGATATCCCAGGATGTTACTCATGTCTAGGGGTTTGAAATTTCTTGGGTCCCATTGAGAAGTCATGGTTGGGTTCGTCATCAGTGGAGTCGCTAGATAATTTTCTTGAAATTATCAAAGAAATAAGGGGATCGTCCTTAGTGGAGTCGCCAGGTAAGCTTGTAAGATAAAGATTCTTGATGAAAGGCTTACCAAAAAAGTGTCGTCTTTGAGGAGAATTGACTCAGTGTTCCCTGGAAACGACGCCAAAACGTTATCGTGCAATTTTTACTTTGATAGAAGGGAAAAGGGAAATGAAGACAAATTGACGTATCGAGAGACTGTCCTATCATTGTCACCTCAACAAGATGTCTCTTTCTATTTAGGGTGGTAGGCCCAAGGGAGACGTCCCCGATGACCTGGGGTTTTGAGAAGGCAAAGGATAAAATTCCAAGTAAAAGTTTCCCTCTCACAAGTCACCACAGATTAGAATGTCTGGCTAAACAACCAATAAAGAAATGATAAACTAGAAGTGTACCTACCCGGAACAAAGAAACATGAAAACTATAGATTTACAAGAGTACTTGTTGGTTTAGCACTTCATATAATCAAATAATTTCTCAATAAAAGAAATTGACTAATATATTGATTAAGAAAACAAAGATGTATAACAGTGATAATCATAAGACAATACTTCACAATAAATGCTTTATAAAAATATTTAGAATGAGCAAGAATGATTAATCATCAATATCATAACACCAACATTCATCAGAAGCAAATAAGGTTATGCATTAGTCAATATTTTCAATTTCTTAAAGAATATTTAAATTATGAAAAGTATGACTATAACTCAAATGAATAATAGCAGCAATAAGGTTAGCAGGCCAATCTAAACTAGGGTTAGAAGGTGTTAGTAGTTGTTCAAAGATTTGGATGTTTGAAAGTTGTGATCAAAACACTCAAGAGAGAGATCTTATACCAGTGTCTTCATAGGGAAAATGGAATCAATAAGGGGCTGCAATAATTGAAAGAGCAAGATGATATTAATAGAGCCAAAGACAAGAGGAATTTGATGGATGAAGTGTTGGTAAGCCAAGGCTTCAACCACCAAACCCTAGGGGAAAACGACTACTAATGTGTAGGTAACCCTAGGCCTTAGTAGGTCTTCCTCCTTCTTTAACTTAATGATAAAAGTAAACACGTCTAGGATGAATAACAAGTGTTAGGGTGTTGCAATGGCAAGGCCCTAGCAATGGATTCAAAAGAAAATGACTCCTTGGCACAATCTAGTAGGTAGATAACAATTATAACAAGGACAATAACATGTGCTTGATCCCTAGGGTTTGAGCTAGAAATTTCATAAATTAATAAAGTGTAAAGTAAAACACCATAACCATTCAAGTAAGAGAATAATTACAAAAAATTACTCACATTCACCATGTATCATCAAAGCAAAACCCTAGTTGTAGACTTTCCACCAAGAAAAATGCCAATTACACCAAAAATAACCCTCCTTCAACAAGTGCGCACTATAATTTCAACCAATAAACCCTAATGAGGGCGTAAATTTCAAAACTCACACAAGTGTGAGTCCAAGATGAAGAGAAAAAGAGAGTTTTATCTCTCTACTTATACCATACCAATGAACTTTAATTTTATTTTAGGTCAAAAAGGTCGACATGGCCAAATTTACATCAAAATATTGTTTTACATTAAATGTCCTAATTAAAACCTAAATCAAGAATAAATGATGGTGTCATGCCCTTTTAGGGTGACATTAGGACCTTTTAGGGAAACGTTGGCTTCCTGGAGAAAAACGTTAGGCCTTCTTGGGCCTCAGGAACCTGCCACACGTTCCACTCGACACATAACTGCCTCCCAAAACCTCCACAAGTATTGGATGATGTCATGGGTTTCCTAGGTCACGTCATGGGCCTTCCAAGGCCTATGTCCTGGTGGAAAGGGAACAAACCCCTTAGGTATGGGTCTGCCAAGTTGCCTCTGGTGGAACATCCTCCTCTTCTCTGGTGCAACATCCTCCTCTTCTCTGGTGCAAATCCTCTCATATGACTCTGCCCTCTATTGGGGTCTCAACATCCATCTAGTGGGATTTCATCCCCATGGAGGTCCAAACTAATCATCTCCCCATGTGTACCTGCCCATAAGGGCACATGCCCATTAGGTATGATCCTGAAACACCAACAGATATGCCCTCCATGGGCTCATAAGTCACACGGATCATAACAATGTCAATCACATTTAATCATCAGGTTATTAAACATGTGCATAAAACCCCTTTTACCCGGACCAGTGCTCAAAGAAATTATACTAGTCTACAAGCCAAGTTTGGAGGAAACGCTAGGACGTCTTATTGGGCTAATGCTCACTGGATGTGGGATGTTTTCGGGAGAGATTAAATCTAAGCCATGTGAGTGGATGAAGTGGCTAAGGGATGTCTAGGAAAGGGGTGCAGTGATAGTATGGAAATGTATGGTTTACCTGTGGGTGCCTCTGTAGAGGGTGAGCTGCACCTGTCATGGATGCAAATGTTTCCAAGCCCATTCATTCCTTTTGTCTTTATTTTATTTCTTTTTCTTCAAGAAGCTATTTAGGGGACATTGCCCTGGCATGGTGACCAGTGGTGGAAATGTTACGCACAAGCATTTCATGAAAATGAGAAGGCTAGCTCGTGATGAGACCCCATTTCTCTTGGCCATGTCACCAAGAGACACTACCCTGGCGTGGTGACCAACTGCTGGTAGTGGCATGTCACTACATGCCTATGGACCTAATAGGTTGGCTTGTGATGAGACCCCCTATCCTCCAACTAGGTCTTGTTTTATTATTTGTATGGGTCCCTATGTGTCTTGTTGAGAATATTTTTACTGCTTTCTCGAGGATCCCTGGGCGAAGCATCTCAAGGTTTCATTCTTTGTCTTCTATATTTTGCCAGCTACTTTTACCCTTTGGGCCTTTAGCCCCTTCTTCCCACAAGGTAAGGTAAAAACCTTAAATATTTGGCCAACTCAATGCCCAAACCAGTGTAATGGGATGGATGAGATGGAGAAATATGGAAAGTGGTAAGTATGGTGGGAGCAGGTGATGTCTTCTCATGAATCCCCCCAGTGGAAACTCAAAACCTATGGGCACTAGCTTACTAGGGAATCCTATCATTCCCCCCTAGATATGGTCAAGTGGATAGGTATAATATCCTAGCACCCATTAGAAACAAAAATAATTGAATTCACATATTCAAAGGTTTTGAGGATCAAAGTGACACATACCATGATACCCTGACTCAATACCTCATGGAGCAAGATCCATTTCTGCTATAGGACCAAGTCGAGGTGAAGGATGTTGTTGTTGCTGATAAAGTGGAGGTGTTGAAGAATGAAAATATGGGCCCTCCATGGCCATGCTCAAGTTGATCTGCCTCTCGGTACTCCATGTCTAGGACCTATGGGCCTCGAGACATAATCTCCTTGAGAATAGAAATGAAAGTGCACTTGAAGTAAATAGGAGCAGTTGTTTGGAAAGTAGCTATTGGTGGATCAGTTCCTTTGAAGAACAAGTCAAAATTTGCAACTCAAAGGGAATAAAAGAAGAATGATGCATTGGCTCTCAAGACCATTCTTAGAGGACTCTCAAGTTCTATCAAAGAGAGCATGGGACAATGCACTTCTGCCAAGGATCTATGGCTAAAGCTAGAGGAGACATACCAAAGCAAGAAGGAATACACTAAAGACAACTCCATCAAGAACAATGAAGGTAAATAATCTCCAAAAACCCCTGATTGCAATATTTCAAAATGTGATGATGTTGAATATTTCTCTACAAGTGAAGAAGAAAATCTAGAGATAGTATGTGTAGAATCAAATGATAGTTATCCCATGGAATAAGTAGAAGAAGAACTATCAGAGATTAAAAGGAAAGTTGAATGGGGTCTATTTGAATACAAATATGACCATTGTTACATAGAATATAGCTATCCTTCTAATAACACTCAAAGGTTTCTGAAGAAGAATCAAAGGAATATATTGAAGTTAAAGGAAATGCTCAAGGAACAAGACTCAATTAGAAGAAAAGTTTTAATTGAGAATCAACAACATATATCATGAATAAGTCCAAATGTTGTTCAAATGTTGAAACCAAATGTCGGACACACTGTCCACACTGAGAGGGGGGGTGAATCAATGTAGGTCTCTTTTTAAAACTTCCCCTTCACAAAACTCCTTAGTTAGCAATCACCAATTACTCATCACTTATTGTTGTCGTTTATAACCAGTTAAATGTGAACATACATCAACAACATATACCAGCAACAAATATCATCAATAACTCATCACCACAAGGAACACAAAGAGCACAAGATGTATGTACAATTTTCTTTTTATTACGGACTACAATCCTTGGGTTATCAACAACAACTGAATAGAGTTACAACTCCACAACAGCACCAACTCTACAATGCAAGACTCAACTTACATAACTCAACACCAACTGAGAAGAGGAATCAATCTTCAACAGATACCAATCTGTCAATAGGTACACGACCTGTCAATAGTGAAACATGTGTATGTAGGCATCCTACCATTAGTACAACTCGTGTATGTACACGACTAGTCTGTACTACAACCTATGTATGCCTTCTGAGTAATTAGGGTTTTCTCTCTATGAAAAACTCAGATCTTCTACAGCCTTCAGTCACATCTACTTAAGTATTTCATTTTCCAATATGAACCATAACCAATCACAACACATCTATGCTCTCCCACAACTTACTCATGCTCCTCAACCATACAATATGAATGCTACTTAATCATGTATAAGAAAACAATATACTATGGAAATCATATCAATACTAAACCATAAGAGTGTTTCTCACTCTATCAATCAACCAACATAACCATATCAAAAAAACCATACCAATAATGCCTTAAGAATTCACCATACAATAAGAAAGAGTATCTATCAAGACAACTATGTAACCATACCATAGTTTCTATGGCAGACATGAGCCCATAGAATGAAAATTTTGAACTTGCATCAAACTTCAAGAACCTGACATCAGCTCACTCTCAAGTCTCCATTGGAATCCATGAGAACTTTCAATCCCTATCTTACTCAGAATATATCTTCAAGCTTTGCTCAAGAGATAATTTTTACAAGAGACCCTTGATTCTTATTTATACTCTCCAAGTAGCTTCTTTAGAAGCATCGTCTAAGCCACTTTGTCCACATAGCCACTTTGTCCACATAGTCATCTATGTCCAACTTTGCCCAATTTTCCACTTGTCCATGTATCCAATAGCCACTTGACCACTTAACCCATTTTCCTCATTTTAGGGTTAACCTTCT
>JZKD02S1640572.1:0-12643 GCA_000966675.3 Picea glauca | reverse complement strand
CCACTTTTGTAAGAACGTTTGATCTTTTGTTTTATTTCGAGATCTCGCAAGTCGGATACCTTAATCCTTGAATTCACACGTCCCGAGTCACGAAACGGCGAACTCATTTTAAATTTTCACTCAAGACAGAAACCAGGGTAAATTCTTTTAACTCAATGATTAGATGTCGTTGGGGTTTCGCGCCTCGGCGTTCGTCAAACCCAAAATTTCCTTTTTATAGCCCTGAGAGCCGAGAAAACGAGGTACTTGGTGATAACCCTGATCAAGGATTAAAAATAAAAAGCTAACCATGGTTAAATCTGTTCTCGGCGTCTCGTCACTCAGCACTATCTTTTCGAAAGTTACGGCGTCTAAAATCCCGAACCACGAAGTCATGACGTAATTATAGCAAGATTAATTAGTCGCCTAATCTAAGTTTTTATTCCCCTAAAGTGAGCCTTAATTGTCGCCATCTTGCGGTTTCACGGCTCGACATACTAATCTCACAAAAACTTGTCTTCAAAGTTTCGAGTCGCGATATAGCGAATAAAGTAATTAGGAAATTAATGATGCTCCAAATCGCGATTAATGTTAATTAAGTCAGAATTGGTCTTCGCAATCTCGCGAGTTGAAGACTCAAAATGTTGAAAGGAAATCCACGATGCAGTGAAAAGCAAGAAAATTATTAACGTTGCTGAGTTTGAATATTTTAAAATAAACCAGGATATGTCCCGCGCATCGAGGCTTGCATATTTACCGAGGTAACTATTTGCCCTCCATACTCCGACTGACTGTCAAACCGCCAAAATTTATGACATTAATGGGAAGATAAGGTGAATGTATGTGTAGGATCGGATTCTTTACGGCATAAGTTTATTTTTAATTTCGAATTGACAAGCTTGCTTTGAAAGGTACAGTTTTTCAAATATATGAAAGAGCTACGGTTCATTATGCATTTTTCATAGCACGCGGAGCTCATTGTTTCTGAGTTAAATACTTTCTGCATGTATACGCAGTTCTATCAGAGGAGAGCGAAAATGCAAGTTTCAGTCATGGCTCCAAGGAAAGAAGCAAAGGCGAATATCGAGGTTGCAAGGCAAGGCCCGGATAATGTCTCCGACACTTCTCTCCAGAGTGTTGATTCAGTCCCTAGCTGGTCGTTTGTTTCAGATATTCTGCAATCTGAGTTGGTGAATTATTCAGATTCCGACGACAATGAAAAGGACGACTTGAACACTAAATACAAGATTGTTGTTCAATCTGGAATGCACAAGGTAGAAACTAGACCACGGTTGCTTCCCTATTATGATATGTTCCGATGGACGTTGGATCACATGGACTTACCCACCAGAACTATCATGAACGACCGGTGGGTCACGGTCGGGACTTTTAGACCGAAGCACATCCAAACCATGTATAAGCTCCCGACAACATCTGAATATACATATGATGCTGAATTCTTGGAGGGATTCAAACAGAAGGACTGCACTGAATATGACAAAACCATGCCCGGTTTGATTAAAGATTGGGTTTCGCGCGCCGCGAAGTTCAGAGCGAATGACCAGGGCGTATATTCTATCGCTTATTTGGGGCCACAGTATAAATATGTGGCCATGATGACATGTCGGCTATTTGGGAAAGAATACACCTCACATTTCTACATCGCATGGGTGCCTTTCATATTTCGGGTTACAGAAGGTTGCTCGTTTAATTGGGCAAAGATGCTCTCAGACAGTCTGGCCAACAGGGTCACAGAGTATTGGGAGCAAAAGGCAAGCGGGATACCATCCTCATTTTTCATGTCTACGTATATCATGGACGCGGTATGTTCCATGACACCATTCCCTTTGATGAGTTGGGCTTGGAATCCAACCCAAGAAAAAACTATACATGAGTATCATGACAAGCTTTGGGAGAATAAAGCAGACAAATGTATTTAAGAAATTTTCAACTGGGTGATGGTGCCCCTGCACATCGCCATTTTTGGTCGTTCACCACCTCGTATCTCGGACAACATTGCTGCAAATCTGAGTGGTATAGTGGACTGGTACGTAGAAGCAGAGTTTTCCTATTTCAGAGTTTTCGGAGCTATTGTTCCCCCACTTGCACTACCACTGTTCATCCCCGACAAGTTGGCTTGTCACGAGATCGCCCGACAAACAGTGATTGGCGGGGTGAGTAAAGAACTCAAAGCATCTTCGAAGAAGGTATGGCCGTTTTTCCCCGTTCGGCTTAATTCTTATTCTTTATTGGATTTCGGGCATGCCAAAGCCGAGGCTGCAGCCCTGGAAGACCTGAGTTTGGTCTCCATTGAGTATAAAAAACATGATCCTCAGAAAATTGTAAGAAACCATTTAGCTAATTGTGGACTGAAGAGGTTTGAACACGAGTTTTCACCCTCGGATGACATTTTCCGAGGGGCGAGGTCTTACGGGGAAGTGCTAGTTCGGATCCGATCTTATCCACCCGAAGACAAAGCCTCTGTATTAAAATTTCAGGAAAACAGCCGAAGTTGTCTTCCTGCTGTGTTACAAGGAGTGAGCCCAGACGTTTCTGAGACGGAACCAAAGGATGCTGAAGGCTCCAAAGAAGCAACTTCTGGTTCAGGAAAAATCCATAACGAGGGGGAGCAAAAGAATAATCCCGAAGCAGAGGCACAGAATCCGGACCCGCGAGAGACCCTGAATCCAGAAACTGAGACGAAGACCTCTGAACCTCCGAAGAAGCAAGACTTGGTCATCACCCCAGGAAAGAAAACGAAATAGATCGGGGAACCCATCACTTCTGTCACCCCCTTGCAGTCGACGCAAGGAAATATAGAAGAAGGATGGATTTTTGACGAGGAACTGAGGCCTATCAGAGCAGAAGAACTTCCCCCAAATGCGTTTTTCTTTGACAAAAAGAGGAAAGCGGTGGTTAAAAGGGAGTTTTACCAAGACGAAGGAGCGACTGCTAAAAAATTCAAGGTTATGACCGAGGGAAAGAACAAAAAGAATGAGGAATTTGCCATGGAGATCGCAGGAATGCTAGGAGCGTATGCATCGACGAATCAATTCTCAGTCGGGATGTTAAAAAACCAGCTCAAAACAAAGAATCGCCTGATCAAGACTCTCGAAGCTAGATTGGCTAAAGCCACAGAGAATGGTAAAGGTCAGGCCAGCATGGATATGGAACAGGCTAGAGTGGCCGACAAAAATGAAATATAAGTGCTCAAAGCCAAGCTGGAGCAAGCACACCTAGTGATCCGAGATGGTCGGATACAGGCGGTTCAACAGAGGACTATGATCACAGAGCTGCAGGCTCAGTTAGAGGTCGCTGAAAGAAGAATGATCGATGTCGAGGGATTTAAATCCCAAGCGATCGATATTAGGAGCAGGATCTCTTTTGTACAACAGAGTCTGCTAGACAAAGTGGGAATGATTCAAGAGGATTGCATGTTGATGCATCGGATTTCCGAGAACCTGACTGTCAGAGAAAGGAATGCAGAAGCAGCGCAGGTCGCCTTTCAGGAGGCGGTGATTGCTACGAACAACAAAGTTTCGGCAGGTTCTCCCGGACTCACCATCTCAGAACAAACTAGAGGTAACATTTTGTTAAAGGATTGGGAGCATAACATTACCCTAGGCAAGGAACAGGCCCAAAAAGTAACCAATTCATTAGAAAAAGCCTTCAATGTTATAGATGGCCAGCTATTGGGTATGGAGAGTGGAGGTGACGCAGAAACCTTAATGCAAATGAATGTAGAACAGATCTCGCTCGATCTGAAAGAGAAGAATGAGAGAGATTCGACAGATATTTCTCAAATGGATAGGGTGGATATGGCTCAAGTCGACAAGCACTTGATCCAACCTAGCGCACAATTAAGTGCCCTCGACATCGTCGATGCACAAACGGGAGACAAGCTGCAGCAGTTATCCCGAGAATGTTACTTCGTCGAGGCCAGCTGTCAAGCGGAACCTTCGCAGCTCGTATCTCAGTTTATGGAAAAATGTAGCGCTTGCACCGAATCCGCGCAAAGACAAGCACCTGGCACCAATTGAAAATAGAGTAGGAGAAAATGAGTGATTTCGCTCCTCTCGGTTGTAACCGAATTTGTGAAACCGTTGATGATTCTAACTGATCTGTAAAGTTGTATAAATATATCACAAAAAGAAAAAGAAAAGGCTGGGCCTTTTTTGAGTCGATTGTAATAGAGTTTTTGCATTCGAGAAGTTAATATAAGCAAATCTGGAGATTCTCGATTCCGTCAAGACTGTGTTACAAGTTTGTTTCTTTGTATTTCACGTTTCATTTCATTCCATTATTCATAATTGATGTGCTTTGTTATACTTTAGTACGACCACTACTATAACAAAGGATTTGGTTTTCTATATTTGTTTATTGTCTTTTCTCTGCACCAGCTATCAGCAGGTGTAAGACCAATCTGCACTTTCAGAATTCTACGTATATTCTTTGATATGTCAGTTATTTTCTTACTAATTTCCTCTTCTGTTTATATGTGAGTTTTCTCTTTGACAGGAACCTTGCGTTATATGCAGCTAAATGTTTTTCTCTCACCTCAAACCTTTATATAAAATATAATACAGTTATGGGAAAGAGCCTTCAATTTGCATTTCCATTTTATTCCAAAAACGTAAAATTCTATTTATTTCGACCAAATCAAGACAACATTTAAATCTCTCTTTAAATCATTTCATAATCTCACTGTTCCTCCATGACTGTCTCTGCAGCGACACAGCCTAATATCGAACCCGGACTATCTAACCAAACACATATAGCCTTAAACCTTTTTGACATAATCCTTAAAACTGCTAATAACTGGGACGGACTTGAACGTTCATGGGCAGCCATTGAACAAGATATAAATACTCAGGAATAGTTGGAAGCTAGACGACGTGAACGTAGAAATCTTCCCTAGTTTCTTATACCGAAGGTTGACGTTACCCTCTTACCTATCTTTCACCTACTTTCAGATGCCTTGACACTGTACTTCCAAGCCTTAAGTACAGACTCAGGAACAACAAGATGGACATTAACTTCAATACTTTTGATAACCTCATCATCTAGCTTCTTATTCTCTTCTATATCATTCTTTAGTCTTTTGTTCTCTTCTTCTTTTTCTTCTAATTGATTCTTTTTACTTTCTTCTTGTTCCTTGAGCATTTCCTTTAACTTCAATATATGCCTTTGATTCTTTTTAAGAAACCTTTTAGTGTTATCAGAAAGATAGCTATATTCTATATAACAATAGTCATAGTTGTATTCAAATAGACCCCATTCAACTTTCGTTTTAAGATATGATAGTTCTTATTCTACTTCTTCCATGGGATAACTATCATTTGATTCTACACATACTATCTCTAGATTTTATCTTCACTAATATTCAACATCATCACATTTTGAAATATTGCAATCAGGGGTTTTTGGAGATTCTTTACCTTCATTTTTCTTGATGGAGTTGTATTTTTTGTCTTCCTTCTTGCTTTGGTATGTCTCCTCTAGCTTTAGCCATAGATCCTTGGCGGAAGTGCATTGTCCCATGCTCTCTTTGATATAACTTGAGAGTCCATTAAGAATGGTCATGAGAGCCAATGCATCATTCTTATTTTCTTTCCTTTGAGCTGCAAATTTTTACTTGTTCTTCAAAGGAACTGATCCACCAATAGCTGCTTTCCAAACACCTACTCCTATTTCCTTCAAGTGCACTTTCATTTCTATTCTCCATATAGAATAATTTTCCTCATCAAGGATTGAAACTTTATCATCCATTTGTGTGCCCATGGATATCCTCCAAGCTTGTTAAGGATTATAATGAAGGCATGCTCTGATACCAATTGTTGGACACACTGACCATAGTGAGAGGGGGGGTGAATTAGTGTAGGGATCTTTTTAAAACTTCCCCTTCACAAAACTCCTTGGTTAGCAATCACCAATTACTCATCACTTATTGTTGTCATTTATAACCATTTAAATGTGAACATACATCAACAACATATACCAACAACAAATATCATCAATAAGTCATCACCACAAGGAACACAAAGAACACAAGATGTATGTACAATTTTCTTTTTATTACGGACTACAATCCTTGGGTTATCAACAACAACTGAATAGAGTTACAACTCCACAAGAGCACCAACTCTACAATGCAAGACTCAACTTACACAACTGAGAAGAGGAATCAATCATCCACAAATACCAATCTGTCAATAGGTACGCGACCTGTCAGTAGTGCAACACGCGTATGTACGCGTCCTACCAGTGGTACAACTCACGTATGTACGCAGCCAGTCTGTACTACAACCTGCGTATGCCTTTTGAGTAATTATGGTTTTCTCTCTATGAAAAAATCAGATACTTTACAGCCTTCAGTCACATCTACTTATGTCTTTCATTGTCCAATCTGAACCATAACCAATCACAACACATCTATGCTCTCCCACAACTTACTCATGCTCCTCAACCATACAATATGAATGCTACTTAATCATGTATAAGAAACCAATATACTATGGCAATCATATCAGTATTGAACCCTAAGAGTGTTGTTCACTCTATACATCAACCAGCATAACCATATCACAATAGCCATACCAAGAATGCCTTAAGCATTCACCATACAATAAGCAAGAGTATCTATCAAGACAACTATGTAACCATAACAGAGTTTCTATAGCAGATCTGAGTCCATAGAATGCAGATCTGGAACTTGCTTTAGACTTCTAGAACCGAAAGGGATAATTTATGCATACAAACACCGATTGAGGTGATTTTTGCATTGTTGTAAAACTTTTGGTGTGTACAAAGAGGTTGAGCTATGTTTACAAAATTTTGACTCCAAAAGGTGTTGTTTGATGCCTCAAACTGATTTTGGAAGGTTGTGGATCCCAAATCACCAAATTGGACCTTCCCCTAAAATGGACCATTCCTCCAATTTTTCCACCAAAAAACGTACTAAAATAAGTAACAAATTATATAATCATCCATTTAGAACCACAAGGAACTACTAAAATTTACATTTTAATTTTTCAGAATTAAAATCAATCCACATTAAATGGAAAAGCCTCCAATATTTACAACTACATAAAATGTACAGCTACTCAATGTTTATATAATTTCTCATATAGGAAGATGTGAACTAGATGGAATATAATAATAATAATAATCTAATTTTTAAGGTCACAATAGAGACCAACAATACCTTCTCCACTCAAGCCACTTAGTGATGTGTCTAAAACAATCTTCTAGTTTTTCACCTTTTTAAAATTTCTACTGAATTTATTTCAGCCATGTGATTGAATGGAAAGTTGAAACTCAAATTCTGAAATTGATCTCAACTGCAAATCCAACAATGCATTGCACAGAAATTGCAGATGTATAATTGATGGGATTCCAGCCAAGGCGGGGCATAATAGTGGTATTGACAAAATAGTATGTCAGATCTCATTACCACCTGTCATTCACTCTACCGTTACCGTGCATTTGTATGTTCCATGAATTCGGTCGACTGGAAAACACAGGTATTGCAAGTTGCGTATCGAAAGGTAGTTTTTTTTTCGTTCGCCATCATAACTATAGTATCGCGATGCACTAGAAGTACCTATACGTATGATATCACCCTGCACCATTCGAGGTCGACGACTGTATATTGGGGATTGTAACCAGCTACGATACATGTTTGGCAGTGGGCTTGGAGAATACGGAAAGCCTATTAGTACTGCACAGCATTGTACAGTCATCAGTGCAATAACAAATTCATGTACCAGACAAACTGTCTTCTGGCGTCGCAGATTGTGGTTGTCACGGGTTTCGACTTTCAACTTGTATTTTGACAGGAGTGACGATTATGTTATCATTTCGTCCCTCAAATAAAGTATGGTAGCTTATAGGGATGCACTAATAGTCACGATTGTATACGATAGGCATGCATCGCCATACAACCTTGGATTTAGATATGCCACTCTTATGCTGATAGATGTTGTTCACACTGTGTTTAAATTTGTTTATATTTTTTGGGTTAATGAATGGTTAAGAATATGTGTTTCTTTCTTGGAGGTTATCGATTCAAATTTAGAGGGGTAGGTATGCACATTTCCCTAGACTTTAGCAATCAAATGGTTGCACATAGGAGTCTTTGTCTCACAAACAAGGGGTCTCATACAACCATTTGGTGTGTGGCTTCGCTATCACCTTAAAATTAGATTATTATTATTATTATTATCCCTACAACTATTTGCCCTTTGATTATGTATTAACTTTCCTATGACTAAAAATTTGTGTGCAATACCTAATGTAAAACATAGAAAATAAATATATATATAATTTGTTTTTCTAAAATCTAGTTGGTTAATATCTTTGAGGTCTTATGGCAAGCTTCACATCGTTCAATGTTTAGTATTAATGGACTTAATGATCCTCGTAGTTTGATCCAGGATTTATTTTTCACGGTACATTGTATGCAAAGGCATTAAAGAAATGAACATTGTGTGAACTAAGTTTAGTGCTCAAACACATTTAAAGAAGCAGAATACTGATAACTTAGACTACTTTAATCATCAGATGTACGATATTGGATGGGTTGATCCTATTAAACAAGAGAGCTAATAATACTGACGACGACACTTAATGATCCTGGAAGTTTGATCCAGTAGGTCTGTGTTGCAGGTCTACGCATTCAAGGTAGCACCCTCATAGTTTGATTCATCATTTTTCGCATTTGTCGTAGTTTTATCTTTTAATTTATTCAACTCTTTCAAGTTTGGTTACTGTGTCTTTCATTTTCTTCCGCTCTCTCGAGTTGTAATTTTGGATTGCTTGTAAAGATAAAGTGATTTCTAGATTTTCCCTTTGTGTTCATCAGGGGTTTGGGTTTCTGGTGGACTGAAATCAAGCCATGGGAGCTCTTGTTGCATGATTTTTATATAGAGACAAGGTATTCAGAGATATAGAGACAAGGTATGTAGAAAAGCAAGGACGCAGTAAGTAATCTATCACATAGAAATGCACATGGAAGAAAATCATTTTTTTTTTCTTTTGCCATGAATTTAGGCTCTCAAGATATTTTATGTAAGATATCAGATATAATATAATATGCAAAAACAAAAATATTCAACATATATCAATGGAACAATGAAATATTGAGTAGAGCAACACCAAAAATGATACATTTATTCAAAGAAGGCAATGTTCACTTGCCTCTTCGAAGGGAAACCTCTAACAAAGATCTATTACAATAATTTTCTAGACAAGCTTTCTCATACCTCCTACTCTTATTTATACTAATTCTATCTTCTAAGGAACATTCGAGGGCAAGATCCTTCTAGAGGCTGAAGCTTCTATTAGGTCTTCTTACATTGACTTGTTCACATTTATTCAATAGGACTTATTAACTAATGTCGGCCTTTATTACATGGAAAATATGTATCATGCTAACTAATAACCAACTAAGAGGGGTTAGGGTCGGGACCTAACATTCCATCCCCCTTCAAAAGTAGCCTTGTCCTCAATGTTGAAGATGTGGAAAATGTTGCAGTATGGTTGTCGGTTCCCAAGTTGCATCCTCTGGAGACATGTCATTCCACTTGATCAATGCTTATTTGATAGTTGTGCCACATAAGTGACGCTCGCACACGTTGAAGATGGATTCAGGTTGCATCCAAATGGAGCCTTCTTCATGTAATTCAGGCAGGACGGTTTGAACCCGACAATTCTGGCCCACATATAGAAAACATGAAACACTGGATGTATTCTAGAGGTAACTGGAAGTGAAAGTTTGTAGGAAATTGGACCAATGTGTTTGATGATTTGATAGGGGCCATAAAATTTGGGTGTCGACTTGTGGTGGCCATGAGATTTGAGGGAGGTTTGATTGTAAGGTTGGAGTTGGAGAAACACCTGATCACCTTCTTGGAAAACCCGTTCAGAACGTTGTTGGTCAACATGTTGCTTCATACGATTTTGGGCCATGTGGAGGTTATCCTTCAAATCCGCGAGGGTAGCTTCTCAACCTTGCAACAACTTGTCAACAGTCTGGACCTTTGAGATGTCTGGATGATATGGAGTTATTGTAGGTGGTTGTTGGACATACACCATTTCATATGGTGTCATTTTGGTTGCGGTATGATAGGAAGTGTTGTACCACCATTCTTCCAAGGGTAACCATTACACCCACTGATGTTGTTCGATGCAAAACATTGCAAGTAGGTTTTACATCTTAACCCCATGATGGAGTTGGATTCCATTAAATTTGCAAAGGATTCAGACACCTGTTGGTGGAACTCCACCAGTTTTTCATAGTATGCATAGAATCCTGCTTGCTTGAAGAACTCGGCCACCTCAGGGTGAGCCTTAAGGTACCAAAATCCATCCACTTCAGCCCTTAGAACTGGCCCTGCTTTCGGCATTTAGTAATTTTTGACCTGTACCTGTGACTTAGGAAAATCTTCATGCTAGGGGGACAAAGACTCTATGATTTAGGGTGACAGGGAGTATGACTTAGAGTAAAACAAATGAGACAGGGTGACTCAGAGTTCTGATCGCATAGCTCAATCACTAACCGAATCTAGACAACAGACTGACTAAATACAAGTCGAAAATTTTGAGTTTCGATGAGATGTACAATTAAATTGAAACAATATGGGATTCGAACTACCTGATGACTCAACTTGGCTTGATTGGTATGAAAATTGGTTTGATAACGATATGTTAAACTTGAACTCAACTCGAAAATCACCACAAAAAACAGGATTATGGTCTCTGAATATGCGTTTGCTTGATGAAATCACGGGCTCAAGACTGTCACAATGACCCTCGGATTTGAATTGATAATTAATGGAATCAAAACAGAGATTAATCGGGGTCATAATGGATTTGTTTCCTCGTGACTGGAGATAGTGAGGGGCTATATGACTAATCATTTCTGTTAGTCGGGAATCACACATAAGTTTTTGTGTCTCTGCTGAGCCTTAATTCTGAAATGACAAATGTAGTTAAAAAAGGACAACAGGGTATCAATCTCCCGATAGATGCAATAATATCATGCATACCTTACCACCTCCATGGACTTTTGGTGGTTATGTCTTCATGATTATGCCAATTGATAGCTAGCTCATGCGAAAGCACGGGCTTTTCATTTTTCCCATGGAAATCTTTTCGGTGGTTAACTGGGTTTTTGCTTTCCCCCTTAACTACCGAGAACGAAGGTTTTCGGTGGTTAATGAGCACTTTTCAGTCTCTCCTAAACCACCGAAATCTGAGATTCTTTCTTTTGCTTGACAAAACCAAATCAAAAGTTATTTCCAAGTTTATTTACAGAAAATAGACTCTCTAACATACCTAAAGAAATTTTCAAATAAATTTTTTGGACCACAGTCTATCACCTAAAGAGCAAACTCTCCATCAATTTATTTGAGGAGATAACACTGGCTCCTATTGGGGATGAACACCTCCCTGTGAGGTTTCAAGAACCACATAACCAATGCCTTTCCTGAAAAAGAAAACTTAAAACTATCTTCTAGTGTTTCCATTGGGCATGGAGTTATTCTGTAAAAATAAAGACTAAAAATAAAATTACAATGGAAAGGCTTCACAGCCTTAGAAAAAATAGAGTTTTAGAAATCGCCCATTGACTGGGCCACCGAACATTTCTTCACCTCCCAGACTTTGTAGAATGAATCATTTTAGTAATTGTTGACCTTTACCTGTGACTTAGGAAAATATTTGTGCCAGGGGGACAAAGACTCTATGATTTAGGGTGAAAGGGAGTGTGACTTAGAGTAAAACAAATGAGGCAGTGTGACTTGAAGTTCTGATCACATAGCTCAATCACTAACCGAATCTAGACAACAAACTTACTGAATACAAGACGAAAATTTCGAGTTTAAGTGAGATGTATAATTAAATTGAAACAGTATGGGATTCAAACTACCTGATGACTCGACTTGTCTTGATTGGTATGAAAATTGGTTTGATAACGATCTGTTGAACTTGAACTCCACTCGGAAATCACCACAAAAAATGGGATTATGGTCTCTGAATATGTGTTTGCTTGATGAAATCACGGGCTCAAGACTGTCACAATGACCCTCGGATTCGAATTGATAATTAATGGAATCAAAACAGAGATTAATTGGGGTCATAATGGATCTGTGTCCTCGTGACTAGAGATAGTGAGGGGCTATATGACTAATTATTTATGTTAGTCAGGAATCACACATGAGTGTTTGTGTCTCTGCTGAGCCTTAATTCTGAAGTGACAAATGTAGTTAAAAAGGACAACAGGGTATCAATCTTCAGATAGATGCAATAATATCGTGCATACCTTACCACCTCCATGGACTTTCAACGGTTATGTCTTCATGATTACTCCAATTGACAGCTAGCTCATGCGAAAGCATGGGTTTTTCATTTTTCCCTTGGACATCTTTTCGGTGGTTAACTGGGTTTTTGCTTTCCCCCTTAACTACCGAGAACAAAGGTTTTCAGTGGTTAATGAGTGCTTTTCAGGCTCGCCTAAACCACCGAAACATGAGATTCTTTCTCTTGCTTGACAAAACTAAATCAAAAGTTCTTTCCAAGTTTATTTACAGAAAATAAACTCTCTAACTGTTAAGGTCCTAACCCGCACATAGGTAGATTAATGTATTCGGATGTAATAAAGGTC
>JZKD02S1640561.1:93667-121175 GCA_000966675.3 Picea glauca | reverse complement strand
TGTCGAGTGACCTTGTCTTTATCACACTCATTAAAATGGTTTTGAATAGATGTCTGGTCAGTGCTAGTTTACCCCTTTTTTCGAACCAGCTAGACTATATTCGAAAAAGGTACCCGAATGGAGTCTCCTTTTACATTTTTTCAGACTCTCTAAATATGAAAAATCGTCAAGCTTACCTTCTCTGGGCTCGTTAAAATTACAACGAAGGATGTTACCATTGTGTGTCTTATTAATCATGTTTGCATACCTACATCTTTGGCCTAATGATGGCTCCATGTTTCTCTCAAATGAACCATCTGAAGCATGCCTTATATGCAAGCCTTGTAGCACTTTTCCTTTGCATCTTGACACCTTTGGCCCCAGGAGGGATTTTTGCGAGTGTCCTTTCTCTGAACATCAGTCTTGTCCTTGCACCTAGAACTTGTATGTTTGTGAGACTCGTTCCTCCTTTGTAACGTAGCATTATTTTATTCTTTTTCCAAAATTATTGATAAAGAAAAAATAAAATCAAATATACCCCAAAAAGAGGAAGGGAAAAGTGTTTTTTTTTTATTGGCAGTACAATGAGTCACCCTTGGACAAAGCACACCCTTTCGTTTTTTATTCAAGCTCTGGGATTTAATATGACCTTAGGAATATGTTCTTGCTACATAGAGATATGTCCTCCTCCATTTGGTTATTATTCCAAACATATGGAGAGTTTGTGGTGCCTCCTGCATCGTGAACTTATGTCAAAATATCATGATGCCTAAGTCTCATCTTATGTCGTGCTATTTTCCAAGGGAATTTATTACCAATCTTGATTCACCCCCTCTGCAGATTGTCTATTACCCTCATTCTCGGTTATCCCAAAAGCCAAATCAAGTCTTTGTTCGAAATCCATTAAGCCCTCAACCTGATTATTAAAATCCTCTAGTCCATTCTTGACAAGCCGTCGAAGGCCTCTGGGTAGTGAATTCGTACACTTATATTACACTCCTACCTGATTTTTGAAGATTTTGAAGTTGATTCTTGATCTATGAAGACCTCATCTCTAGCCATCAGGCCTGATTAACTTTTTGAAGATGGATACTATAAATGTATAAATTTTTTATTTCGAGATGTAGATCCGCTATGTATTTCTTGCAGCTACACTTTATATAGTTATATGGCATGGATCTACTGTGTATTTGATTGGTAGACATGATTTTATTTCATTCCGAGCATGGGTATGCCCGCCTCAGTGATACAATTTTTATTTTGCATATGGAACCTCTCGAATTCTAGTCCCTAAGCTCACTAGTTTGGTACGTTGATAAAGATTGATAATGTATTTCGGCCATCAGATGTTCTTCTAACCTCACATATTAGGGGGCATCTATTATAAACCTAATTTTCACTAGACATGCTTACCTGACATTAGGCCATCTCATATGCCTTCTTTTCCAAGCCAATACTGAACAAGACTTCTTAAAAACACCCTTTTTAAAGGCCCACCCACCCTACTTTACTACAACCCACGTGTACACTCTAGCTTACCCACTACAACCCATGTCTACCTACAAAATCACAAAAAATGGAAAGTTGCTGACAGGGCACACATTTTTGGGTAATTTAACTAAACCTTTCGACCATGCATGGCTAGTCACTCAACTAAACACCTAGCTCCTTGTAGCCTATAAAAGAAGGGGTAGGGGTCCCATTTGAAAAGATGGAATATCATAGTAAAGAAACATTACCTGAATTATCATTCCCCTTGCCCACGATTTTGCAACCATTTTGTGATTTCAATGAAGAAGAGAAGAAAGTGTGTTAGTAGTTGGTGCACAGTAAAAGAGGAGCCCATGACCATATTTGTGGGGCAGTGGTCGTCTTCATCATTGTAAGTTCCTTTAGTAAAGTTAATAATAAATAAGTACTTTTCCTGTCCCACCATATGATGTTTTCATTATTTATTACGTAAATGTTGATTAAATCTCCAACCCATTAATCCGTAGATCAAATGCATGTGGATTTCTTTGTTTGTATTTTGTGAATGTAGGTCATCCTTGGGAAGAGATTTGCAGTCAAAGAGAAACCAAGCATAAAAAGGGATTGATACCAAACACCGGAAATAGGGTATGTTCACTTGATCTTCTTAATTGTGTATTTTCTTAAGAATAATGGGGATTAGGTCTGGGATGATGGTAAAATGTAGGAATCTTTAGGTCTTTTTTGTGTGCATGATAAAACCCTAATTTTCACCAGACATGCTTACCTGACATCAAGCCCTCTCATATTCCTTCTTTGCCTAGCCAATATTAAATAAATCTTCTTAAAAAAACCCTTTTTAAAGGCCCACGCACCCTGCTCCACTACAAACCGCGTGTACACTCTAGCTGACCCACTACAACTCATGTGTACCTACAAAAGCACGAAAAGTGGAAAGTTGCTAGCAGAGCACATAGTTTTGGGTAAGTTAAATAAACCTTTCAACCATGCATAGCCTGTCACTTGAATAAATACCTAGCTCCTTCTATCCTATAAAATAAGGGGTAGGGGTCCCATTTGAAAGGAGGGAAAATCATAGTAAAGAAACTCTACCCGAATTAGCATTCCCCTTGCCCAAGATTCTGCAACCATTTTGTGATTTCAATGAAGAAGAGAATCAAGTGTGTTAGCAGTTGGTGCACAGTAAAAGAGGAGCCCAGGACCAGATTCATGGAGCAGTGGCTATCTTCATCATTGTAAGTTGATTTAGTGAAGTTAATAATAAAGAAGTACTTTTCCCATCCCATCATATGAGGTTTTCATTGTTTATTGCATAAATGTTGATTAAATCCCTAACCCATTAATCCATAGATCAAATGCATGTGGAGTTCTTTGTTTTTATTTTGTGAATGCAGGTCATCCTTGGGAGGAGAGTTGTAGTCAAAGAGCGACCAAGCGTAAAAAGGGATTGATACCAAACATCAGAAATAAGGTATGTTCACTTGATCTTCTTAATTGTGTATTTAATTAAAAATAATGGGGATTAGGTCTTGGGTGATGGTAAAAAGTAGAAATCTTTAGGTCTTTTCGACGTACAGGATAAAAAACTAAGTTCTGGTCCATAGGGGGATTTCCCACTCACAACAGAATTGGCGATAGTACTAGGGATCTCTCAGGTTTTCTGGGGATACTTTTTTGGTAGTTTTAAATTGGTTTCATCACCTTTTTTTGAGTTTCTGCAAGAGTCTAAGCTAGTAGGGATTTTGGTCTTCCATACCAGTACTCCCTTCTTTCTTTGATTGGATGCATTTTCTTTTCATGAAGTCATATAGGTACATGTGGCCTATATAAGGCCTGCATGCGTATACATGCACCCTACCTTCACACAGCCCGCGTGCACACACTAGCTGATGAAGTGCCAGTCGCGTGTTTGAGTTCAGAATTTATTTTTGTTAGAGAGGTGATCCTCTCCCCTGTTATAAGTGATCCTTCTCATGGGGTTTTATGGAACTCATTCTGGTCTCTATTTTTGTAGTTTGTAGCTTAGGTACCACAACATAATGGTTTTTTTCTATGAAATTTTCCTTGAATTGTTTTTATTTTCTGACAAAGTAAGTTTATGATTCTTCAAGAGATTTTGGTTCTCAATACTAGTAGTCTCTGCTAGTACTTGATTTATTTCCTTTTCATTTTTGACTATTTATAGAGGTACACGTAGCCTGCATAAGGTCTGCATGTGTGTACATGCGCCCTGACCTTACACAACTCGCGTGCACATGCTGACTGTCGAACTGTCAGCAACGTGCCTGTTGAGAAATTTTTTGTTTAAAGGAGAGGCAGTCATCCTTATCCTTATCAAGAGTTATACCTCTCAGGGTTCTTGGTCTCTGTCATAGCAGTTGACAACTTAGGTCTGATCATAGCAATAGCTTTCTTTTTCATTAAAAAGTTTTCCTCAAAATTTTTCTTTCATAGGGTTTTTAGACAAGTGTGAGAGTCTGCTTTCATAATCTTGTGTGTTATTGTCAGTGACTCTTTGTGATCTTCACTTAGGCCATAAGTTTTCTTGGTCTTTACTTTTCATCATTTTTCCTTTTTGCTTTGCTAGCATTAAATAAAAAATTAAAAAAAAAAATATTTCTTGGTTTGGTTAAGTAGTTGTTGTTTTTCATAAATAACCAGGAAAAGTTTTTCTTTCATAAGTTCTTGTATGTTTACTTAGGAAAATAAGTAGCTCGTAGTCAAGCGGAATCCTGTTTTGAGTTTGTTGTTCAAAGATCTTAGAAAAAAAAATTAGTTTGAAAAGTTGATTAAAAGTTTTTGTCAAGAAGAAGTTATTTTGTTTCCATCTTTCTATTTATCTTTTCTTTCATCTCTAAAACCATCACTAGTTTCACTTTCATAAAATTTGAATTAAGACAAGCCATAAAAAATTAATGATTAATTAAAATCAACTAGACTTTCTGTTTGTAGGGTCCATCAACTAGTGTAGGCTAGAGCCTTGATTTAGGTTGGAGAGGAAACTCTTCAAGGCTGCAAACATACATAAGAGTCTATGGTAGAAAGTGTTAAAAGTCTAGTATTGTGAAAGTTATCCGGGAACCCCCTCTAACACAGGGGCTAAACGCGAGTTCTCATGTAGAAATGTAGCAAAGATAACCCCTCCAAAGCCAGACCAAGCGTAGTGGGGAACACATATAGAGGGCTTGTTTTGGGATTCTGTCGATTGCATTTGCCACAGAGCTTCATGGGTCTCAAATCCATTCAAGCTCCTCAGTTGTCTTATGGAACACTTGATTTCGATACCCTTGAAAATTTTTAGGCTTGATACCCTTCTCATTGCAGTCCACCCCACTATCGACTGTACCCGCCTTTTGACTGTTCATGCATTGAAAACCTAGTTGCCATTATTTTAGGGACTTACACAGGTGACTGCAGGGGTAGACCGTGGTAACTAGGACAGACATCAGGCCACACTTTGCAGAGTATACCCAAAGGGTGATTCCATATTCGAGTTTCACTTGCACCGGTAAGTTTCTCTAGTGTTGGTTGTTGTAACTGTTCTTCCAACTAGTTTAGTAAGTGCTTTTTTTATCTCGTAGGGACTTTTTTCTAGTGTGTGTTGTTTTTGAACGAATAGAAAGCCCTAGTGTGTCTTTGATCTTCTTACATAGTGGAGGATCATGAGCTTCGTTAGTCACAAAGGCTTCTTGGTCTGCCACCGGTTACATTGGATCCACCCCCGCCACCGCTAAGGTGAAAGCTAGACCAACAAGGGTCTTTTGAAGCGACTGTGTCATAGGAAACTGTACCTGACCAACATCCAAAGGAACCAACCATTTCAGACCTTGGAGTGGAAGCTCTTGGTCCATCCAAAACTCCAACCACTGATATTTCGATGCCCATCATCGTACAGAGTTATCCTTATGAGTGCTAGATAGTGTCACACACAGCAATGGAAAAAAACACTGCCACTTATTCCGAGAATTCTCCTATTCCCACTACGACTGTCACTAGAGGGGGTGTTCCACCTCCTAACCCACTATCATCGGTCCGAGCCACCATGGTTTCGATTTCCTCTACCTAGAGAAGTGGTCTTATCCCATCTTTGGCAGTGGCCACTTTTCCTTTCACACAGAGTGCGACAGGCCCTTCGTTCTCATACAAGATGCCTAGCTTAGGTACAAGTCCTATACTTTCCTACTCCACTTTACATAATTTAGGTCTAGGGGTAGGGAGCTCTAACACTCCTCTAAAAGGACCCATGGGGGAAAATTCAACTCCCTTTAAGGCTTTCCCTTATAGAGGAGGTCATATACCTCCTTCGTTCCCTTCACTCGGCGGTGCCCACCAACATTCCGCCTGGCTAAATGAAAACCATAATTCATTTGGAGTAGGGAGTTAAGGATCACCTTCTCATAATATGATGGTAGGTTCAACATTGTTTTCTTTGTTCAGTGCATTTGGTAACAATGCTTTCTCGTCAGCTACTTTCTCGATTGGGGGAAACCCCGGTTACAAACAACCTAATCCTATGCAGGGTATTATTCCTGCACATGGGGAAAACCCTAGAACTTATTCCACATCAAAACCTTGGAACTCTTGGCAAGGATCAGTTCCCTCCTTAGGAATGTCGATCGATGGAAACTCTTTTCACAACCAATGGAACCTTGTACTGTGGGGAGGCCCCTTGAAATGGTTCAGCCGTTGATGAAGCAGTCGATGTGGTTGGTGAAGCAAGTGATTAATAGGTTCCAGTAGCAGTAGACCCAACAGAACTACCAACACCAGCAATAGTAAATCTCGTTGATTCTGACCTAGCAGTTTATCCAGGTGATTAAGTTTGGTAATCCATTGATTAAGCAGTTGATCTAGCTGTTGATTGAGTAGGGAAAGGTGCAGTACCTATTCCCATGGGATCGGCATGGGGAAACCCTTCCCAAAGTCCTCTGAATGTAATGTCTGCCCAACCATCTATGTCCTATTTTGGGAATCAACCGATGATGTCTCCTTAAACGCAAAATTTGTATGCTATTCATGGCCATGGGTTTTACTAGAACCCAGGCCAACAACCCAAATTTTTTGGGCAACCTGGTGCCAGTCAAACTCTAGGCTCCTTTTTCCATGGTTATCACCAAGAACCCAAACTACCTTTCCTAGCAACCTTTCATTTGCCAAAATTAAAATGGTTGTTGAATGACCCTATCTGTCATGATCCACGTTGGATCCCTATGACGATGAGGTTTCCTTCAAACATACCGAATTTCGAAGCCAAGACTAATGAATATCCAGGAGATCATGTGACTACTTTTCACCTTTTGTGCTCATCTAATTCATTGAAAGACAACTCCGTACAGTTGTGATTGTTTCAACGTACTCTCATTGGGAGTGTTGAAAAATGGTACATTGAGCTCGACCGCTCAAGATACTCTTCCTTTGGTGAATTGGCAATGGATTTCCTAAACCATTTCCAATTGCCTGCGAGATACGACGCTGGCACAAAATTGCTAGCCAATTTTGAACAAACAAAAGCGGACAATATCTCCAATCACATCCGAGAATGGAGACGCTGGAAGAGTTTGATTAAGGTGCTAGTCCCACTAGCATTCCTGCTTGAGTGATTCCTTAAGTCTTTGGTCCCATAGTTATCTAAAGATGTCGCAACATCGAGAGTGTTTTCCGAAGAAGATGCAATCATGAGAGCTCAACAACTTCAGCTAATCTATTCTCAGTCTAGTCTACAGTATGAGATCTTTATAGATGCACCATGATCAATACTTGATAAAACCAAATAGAGAGCTACACCACATGCCGATGGTATATTTGGTTCAGCATAAACAAAGCCCACTGACAAACTGATGAAAAAATTGCAGCAATTGTCTATCCAACATACAACGACCTACCAGACTACTGTTTCGATTTCTCCCCCTACCCAAACGTTAGATGTACACAGTGTGCAATAGACAAATTTGAAGGCCACCCAATGGATTGATGGAAATAAGAAACAATGTAAGAAGGGTAAGGGGGATAAGAAACCCACTAGTAATGCTGGTGGGGGAAAAGCCAAAAAAATGAAGTCAAAGTATCCATGTAATTTGTGCACAGAAGACCACCCAACTCACCAGTGCCCTCAGAATACAGAGGCCCAAAATTTGTTGTCACAGCAACAACCTGCTGTGTTAACACACCCATTTCAACATGGACAAAATCTAACTCAAGCCTCTACAAGCATGGAAGGAGGTAGCTAAGGACCCCCTCCATCTTCAAACAATTCTACATCCGCGAATGTGTATATGATGAAAGGTGATGCCTATATATTGACTAGAGCACATGATTACAACAAGCCAAGCACCTCTGAGAAAGGTAAAGAAGATGAAACCCCATATCTTCCTCTCCAGATAGAGAAGACGTTGGGTGAAACCATGAAATGCATCCCAAAAGGTGCATTTAATAAATATTCTCACAACCCAAATGCAAGGGCCGCCCAAAACTACTCTGTGGTGGAGGATTTGTTTCAAACCCCTTGTGCGATGTCTTCTTTGGAAGTCCTCCAAAGCTACCCTTCCTAGAGAAAGTTTTTGTTAGTTGCTTTAGGATTTACTGAGACTTGTAATCTGAGTATGATCATTCTTGATACAACCAACTTGAAACCTCGTCTCCCGTACCACATAGCATTCCAGATAGTTGTGGCTTACACCACCAAAAATTTTACTCAAAACATTTTATGCACGGTGGTTGACGAGGGTGCCTAAACATGTGTAATGTCTTTGGCATGTTACAAGGCCATTGGCCAGCCCGTTTTCTCTTCGTCACCTACTCCTCTTACCATTTTCAATGGTCATTTATTCTGACCACATGGCATTATCCCCTCTTTTCCCGTGCAGTTAGGAGGAAAAACCATGTGTGTCAAGGTTGAAGTGGTCGATGCATCTCTCGATTATAATATCTTGTTAGGGAGGAGTTGGACCTATGATATGCAAGTAGTATTCACTATAGTTTTCTGGGTCTTGTTGCTTCCACATGAGGTCCAGATCATGACCATTGATCAGTTGTATTTCTCCTATCCTGACCCTTCATTGGGGGAATTCATAGTCCTAATGATTGATAACCCTCAACCTAGCATCGTAAACATAGGGGTTGGTTTGTGCCCACCTTTGATGGGTAATTTCGATTACCCACCTCCTCAAGGCGATGCTAAGTTCATATCTGACCACCATAAGGTTGAGATTTTCCAAGTTTTGTCGTTTCACACAACTTACTTTAACGATCCGTGGATTCTTCCTTCCCCATCGACCATGATAGAAGGGACAGGGCACCATGGTATGTCCATGCCCTTGTCCATAGTAGAAGTGGTGTACTCTTTAGTCCAAAAATCTTCCGCCAACCCCGATCCAACTCTCACACAAGAGTTAGATCTGATTCTAGAGCCTATTTGGGCTCAGGGTTGCCTCACTGATACAGATTCTTTAGACTTAGTCTTGCCCTCAGATGAATAAATCATTGAAGCAATGACTAGTCCGGACAAACCCTGGGATGATCTCCATCACAGATCTTACTTCCTCCTAGATTTAAGAAGAATTGAAGCGGGGGAATTCACCTCGGCTATGACTGGATATAGGTCTTGTCCTATCAATCCTTTGGCTACACATGTTGTTTATGCTGAGGGTGATATGGAAACAATCGCCAAAACTATACCTATAAACATCTCCAGAACCCCTGGCATCGTGGAGAATGTTTTCGTTGGAGCTGACTACTCCCCCGAAGAGATTCAAATCTACACAGATTTAATTAAGGAATTCTGTGACATTTTTTCTTGGTCTTACAACGAAATGCCAGGCATCGATCCAAAAATTGTTGAACAAAAAATCATGACTTATCCTGATGCTAAGCCGGTTCGACAGAAGATTTGTCCGGTTAATCCTAAGAAAGCAGTAGCTATTAAGGTTGAAGTAGAGAAACTAATTAAGGCATGTTTTATCTACCCCGTCCATTTGACCCAATGGGTGTCAAACCCCGTGCTGGTTAACAAAAAATGGGGTACGATTCATGTATGTACGGACTTCTGTGATTCGAACAAAGCCTGCCAAAAGATAATTTCCCCATGCCATTTATTGACCAGATATTCGATGAATGCGCAAGTTGTGAGGCCTTTTCTTTCATGGATCATTTTTTGGGATATAATCAGATACAAATCAAACCCGAAGACCAACACAAAACATCATTCATTTTTCCATGGGTTACATTCGCATATTGTAAGATGCCTTTTGGTCTGAAAAATGCTGGAGCCACCTTTCAATGGGCCATGTCTTTTTCCTTCCACGATCTCAAACATATCATCGAGGCATACTTAGATGATTTAGCATCATGATCTCATAAGAGAACTGATCATCCCACTCACCTATGACTTATCTTTGAACGATGTCGCTACTTTTGGATTCACTTGAATCCCAACAAATGCAGTGTTTCCATGATGTCAGGCCATCTTCTAGGTTTCATAGTTTCAACAACAGGGATCATGGTAAATCCTCTCAAGGTTGAGGCAATAGTTCAGTTGCCTCCAACACATAAAATCCTTCAAATTTAGAGTTTACAGGGAAAAGAAAACTTTTTGGGGTGTTTCATCACAAACTATGCCAAGATCACAAAGGGATTTATGTGTTTACTGAAGAAGGATGTTCCTTTTCATTGGGACGATGTCGCTCAATGCTCCTTCAAAGCATTTAAACATTCCCTCACAATTTCCCCTCTGCTTCGGCCACCCAATTATAACAAAGATTTATTATTATACTTGGATGCAACATAGTCAACCATCGGCATGGTCTTAGTTCAGAAGGATGATTTTCTCTCAGAATATGTGAATTATTACTTCAGCTGAGGCCTAGTTGGACTGGAACTCAATTATTCTCACATCGAAAAACTTGTGTTGGCAGCAGTCCATGCTGTTCAACGGTTTTGTCATTAAATTTTGTTTCACAAGACCATCGTCATTGTCATTGTGAATCCATTTCAATACATGTTGACACAACGGGTAATCAGCGGAAAGATTAGTATATGGATAGTTGTCCTCTAGGAATTTGGCTTAGATTTTGTTTTGGCGAAATCCAAAAAGTCACTAGTCTTTGTCAAACTCATCTCGAAAATTTCGGTCGAGTCAAGTGATGTTATGCCCGAAGAATTGCCTATTCAAGGAGACATGTTTTTGATAGCATCTTTAGACCCCTGGTATGGAGATATACTTGTCTATCTCTAGACTTTGAAGTGCCCTACCTCTACTTCTCGTGATGAGCGTCATCGTATACGGAATCAGGCCAAGAACTACCTCATACTCGAAGATACTCTATATCATCGCGGTGTAGATTGCATCCTTTGTCGATGTCTCACTCATGAAAAAGCGGAAATCATGCTTAATGATTTACATATTGGAGCATGTGGCGGTCATTTTTCTGGGTTGGCAACAACCCAAAAGTCTTTACGAGCTGGTTACTTCTGGACGACACTAATTAAATATTGTATCACATCAATCAAGAAGTGCCACCTGTGTCAAATCTTCTCACGGAATATGAGGGCACATCCCACTCCCATGTTTCCTGTCATCACCATTGGCCCCTTCACCAAATGGGGGATTGATTACACTACCTGCAACCCTCCTTCAACAAGGGGGCACCATTATATCATAGTAGCAGTAGACTACTTCACCAAGTGGGTCAAACCTATGCCAACGTTCAACGGTGATGGTGAGACTACCGCCCTCTTTTTGTTTAACCAGATTATAGCACGGTTCGACGTCTCGAGAGAGATTGTCATTGACCATGGCAGTCACTTTCAGAACACAATGATGACCTAGTTAACATCGAAGCTTGGGTTGAGACAAGAACATTCATCACCCTACTACCCTCAAGTGAATGGTCAGGTGGAAGTTGTCAATAAATCTCTTAAGACCATCCTACAACGAATGATCAATTTGACCAAGTCAAATTGGCATTTGATGTTATACTTGGCATTATGGGCCTACCGAATGTTTGTTAAGACTACAACCAATTTTTCACCTTTTCAACTCGTTTACGAGATAAAAGCAGTCTTTCCCATAGAATTCCAGATCCCATCTTTAAAGTTGGAAGTACAGTTATTGCGAGACACTTCACCACTTGAAGAGCATTTATTATATCTTGAGCAACTCAATGTGAAATGTCGTGATGTGACCTTAGCTAACGAAGCTCACAAACAAAACGTCAAGTGTCAGTATTATCGGTTCGTTCATCCTCAGATTTTCTCGGAAGGCGACCTTGTCCTAGTCTATGACCAAGATAAGGACCCCCTAGGGGTAGGCAAGTTCAAACCCATGTGGTTCAAACCTTTCATCATAAAAGAGTTTCTAAAAAAGGGCACTTATCGTCTGGTATATTTTGAGGGAAATGCTTTGGCAGAGCCTAGAAATGGGCTCTACCTCAAGAAGTATTACTCATAGGTAGGTCACCTTGGGTAACGTTTTGTAACATATGTATAGTCTTTGTACTATTACCTTTTGGTTTCTTTTGGTTTTATGGACGTGTCATTTTTTGATGTTATCTTTTGTCACTATGGCAGATGTCAAGTGAATCAGAGGTCTTTGTTGGATTTGTAGATGGCGCTAGTCGACACACTCAGAGGCTTGCCTCCGCAGCTTGGGTAATTTTTACACCTCAGGGCCTGTTGCTATCTTCAGGAGGTATATGTTTAGGCGACACCACAAACAATGTCGTCGAATATAGTGCAATTATTGAGTTGCTTTGTGACGCTTTGTCACTTGGTATCTCTCACCTCTGGGTCTATTTAGATGCTCAGCTAGTTGTGTCTCAGTTAAATAGAGTCTATCATGTTGATGGTCCTACTTTACACCGACGATTCCTTAGGGTATGTCTCTTAGAATGAATATTTGATTATATTACATATTTTCATGTTCTTAAGAGATTAAATCAAGTCACAGATACTCTAGCTAATTAAATTTTAGATTGGTATCTCACACACATATAAGAAAGACGCACACATACACATGTAAATGCCTTTTTAAAGAAAAAGTAATCCATAAGACATAAAAAAGACATAAAATACATATATAATATCAAAAGTATCAGAGTACATGCGTGGGTGCAAGCACCTCAAAAATACATCCAGTAACGAGTCATGGGGCTTATGCCCTCAAAAATATAAAAATAGTGCCCTCGGCATGTGAAAAGTCTAGCCTAATTAATTATGGAGCTTGTTGGCCCTATTGTAATGGTCAACAACGTTTGCCAATAACCAAAAAATTCAGACCCACATCCATGGTGCCCCCACTACATGAGGCTACATAGATGGCAGAAGATCCTTGATCTCTGGCATGGGGACTGTGCGAGTGAGCGAGGTAAAGTTTCACTCTACTCATTTCAAAACTCTCTCAACCTCATCGGTTGGAGGTACTCCTACTGCTGTTGGTCCGTCGGTTGTGGCTGGGTTAGCCTCTGGTCAAGGACGTTGCTTGTTCCTTGCATAGTCCACTGGTCCCACTGGCCCCACATATGCACATAACATACATAGATCTGTAAGATACTCTGGTGTATATAAAAAATGATATATATATAAAACAACATAAAAATTACATATATTTAAAAAAAAAAAAAAAAACCGAAGCAAACTCACCCATCTCTCCTCGCTACTCTCCGAGAGGTACTGGTATCTCAGGGTCTCTAGAGAAGTCAATCCCAATATAGGGGTAGTCTTATATGACTGGAATCTGTCATGCCCACCAAGCAAAGAAATTTTCATCAAAGGCCTCAATGGTCCTCTCTCCCCCCTGTTGTGGAAAAAACACTGCCCATCTACATAATGTAGGGAGAGAGGCCTTGTGCCCTCATATAGTCTCTCTAGGACTGAAACTAGGCACTCTATCAAAGAAGAAAGCACAAAGAATCATCCTAAATCTGAAGTTCCTCTGATTCTGCATTCCACACTCTGTTAATTGCCTCTTCATACAATCCAGTAAGGTGGTTATCCAGTCAAATATTTGTGAATTTAAGCACTGAACTGCACAATTCATGTGCGCACGACAAGCCTGATGCAAAGACATGAACCCAGTAATCTACCCAATGAGAAATACTATCACTTTTAGTGATAAGTTAGAGATATTTCTTATCGACACTTGCAAGCTTTGTTCTGTCAGTATCGACTTCACAATGGGGTCCAATCAACTCTGATATGTTATGAGGCCATGAAGGAAAGGTACAAAAATTGACTGGTTCCCCTCTCCTCGAGAGGCTAGTTAGGAAGTATATATCCTTTGTCATTGGAGCCAACGACTATCCCTCTAGCATAAAGGCCTCTGCATCGGGATACCAATAATCCACCAAGGCGTTCATTAGCCTAGGTTGTGCTCGCATGAAAGGACAATGGAAAAACTTTAACAAACCACACTGCAACAATGTAGCAAGAGAATCAAGGTCCTCATCAACCAACACATCAATATCCTCATGCTCTCTTTCCCTCCAGTGAACATACATCCTGGAAATAGACAAAGTTCAGGAGGATTAACTCTTGTTTTTTTTTTTTTTTTTACACTAAATGGAGGGTCCACATGGGCTGTAGTGCTCACAGTAGCATGTACACTCAGGCTATCATAAGACATCCCACATGTACACTCAAGCTATCATGAGGCAGACCGCATGTACACTCAGGATGTCATAAGATAGCCCGCGTGGACGTAGGGTCGACCTTTTAAAGGTCGACGCCCCCCCCCAAAATGAACTTAAATGCATAAAGAAAGAATTAAAATGCAAGAGGCGGTAGTGAGTACTTACTCGGTCCAAGCGGATGGTTGTTTCGTCCACTGAAGCTCCCGGAATCAACTTTTTTCACAAAGGGGTAGTTTTGGATTTTAGTCAATTTCTCAATTAGCAATGGTGAATATGAGCTTCCAGCTTCTATTTATAGAATTTTTGGCCTCTTTTTGTCAATTTTTGGACCTTTTTGTCATTTTTTCTAAACTAAAAATCATTTGGTATGGTTTGGGAGTTTTCTTTGGATTGCCATGAGAAGTGTTCTTTGGGTATTGGGAAACTTTTTGGAGTTTTGGGTCGTTTTGAAGGTCCTTTGGTAAAAAATTTTTTTTTCCAACTCATTGCATTTAAGATAGGATTCCACCTCCACTTTCTACATATTGTTGTCTTTTCCACTTTGCCATAGGATCGATCCCACCGAGTTGCGACCTAGAACCATCATTGTTGCTTTAGGAGTGTCATAATTTAGTGGTAGATCCTACCTTAACATGGATGCCCTAGGTAGATCCTGGTTTCATTTTGGTGTCCATGTTGTCACTAACGACTATTGTCCTGGGAGTCCTTACTAACTTTTCCTTATTACTAGTTTGAGCCTCATTTTCATAATTCCGTATCACTCTTGACCTCAGCCTCAGGACTCCCAAAACATAACGCGTCTTCTTTTAAGCTCTTTTCAAACCTTCTAAATGTGAAAAGATTGTCGAGTGATCTTGTTGACCTTCATGCTCGCTAAACTAAAATTTGAAGTCATGTCTATCCGACGGTAGTTTACCCCTTTTCTGGTCTGGATGGTCAACTGTACGGACAAAGGTATGCTTTAGGAGCCTCGGTTCTCTAGAAGAGTATTCTCAGGTATAATTTTAACCCTTTTTCTGGCCTGAGGGACTAAATTTATGAAAACAGAACCCCCACAAAGTCCATATTTAATCTCTTTTCAGACTCCCTAAAATTGAAAAGATCACCGAGTGACCTTATTCTTTCACACTCATTAAAATGGTTCAAAAGAACATTCCTGACGGAGTCCATAGTTAATCTTTTTTCAAACTCCTTAAAAATGAAAAAATTGCCGAGTGACCTTGTCTTTATCACACTCGTTAAAATGGTTTTGAATAGATGTTTGGTTGGTGATAGTTTACCCCTTTTTTTTAACCGTCTAGACTATCTTCGAAAAAGGTACCCCAACGGAGTCTCCTTTATTGTTTTTTTCAGACTCTCTAAATATGAAAAACCGTCGAGCTTAGCTTCTCTGGTCTCGTTAAAATTATAATGAAGGATGTTGCCATTGTGTTTCTTATTAATCGCGTTTTCATACACTCGTCTTTGGCCTAATGCCGGCTCCATGTTGCTCTCAACTAAACCATCTGAAGCATTCCTTAGATGCAAGCCCTGCAGAACTTTGCCTTTGCATCTTGACACCTTTGGCCCTATGAGGGAGTTTTCCGAGTATCCTTTCTCTGAACATCAGTCTTGTCCTTGCACCTAGAACTAGTATGTTTGTGACACTCATTCCTCCTTTGTAATGTAGAATTCTTTTATTCTTTTTCCAAAATTCTTGTAAAAGACAAAAAAAAATCAAATATACCACAAAAAGAGGAAGAGAAAAGTATTTTATTTTTATTGGTAGCACAATGAGTCACCCTTGGATAAATAAAATCCTTTCATTTGTTCTTCAAGCTCTAGGATTTAATATGACCTTAGGAAGTTGTTCTCGCTACATAGAGTTGTGTGTTCCTCCGTTTGGTTATTCTTCCAAGCATATGGAGAGCTTTTGGTGCCTCCTTCATCGTGAACTTATGTAAAAATATCATGCTACCTGAGTCTCATGTTATGTCTTTCTATTGTCCAAGGAAATTTATTACCAAGGTTGAGTTGACCCCTCAATAGATTGTCTCTTACCCTCATGCCCGTTTATCCCGAAAGCCCAATCAAGTCTTTGTTCAAAATCCATAAAGCCCTCACCCTGGTCATCAAAATCCTCTAGTCTATTCCTGAGAAGCCATCGAAGACCTCTGGGTAGTGAAGTCGTACACTTATATTACACTCCTACTTGAGTTTTAAATATTTTGAAGTTGATGCTCGAGCTCTGAAGACCTCATATCTAGCCATCAGGTCTGATTCACTTCTTGAACATGGATACTATAAATCTATATATTTTTGATTTCGAGATGTAAATCCACTATGTATTGCTCATGGCTACACTTTATATAGTTATATGACATTTATCTACAGTGTATTTGTTTGGTAGCCATGATTTTATTTCATTCCGAGCATGGGTATGCCTATCTCGGTGAGACAATTGTTATTTTGTAGATGGTACCTCTCGAATTCTAGTCCCTGGGCTCACTGGTTTGGTACAATGATAAATATTGATAATGTATTTCGGCCATCATATGCTCTCTTGACCTCACACATTAGGGGGTATCTGTTATAACCCTAATTTTCACTAGACATGCTTACCTGACATCATGCCATTTGATATACCTTCTTTGCCAAGCCAGTACTAAACAACTTTTCTTAAAAACACCCTTTTTAAAGGCCCACGCACCATGCTCCACTATCGCCTGTGTGTACACTCTAGCTGACCCACTACAACCCGCGTGTACCTACAAAAGCATGAAAAATGGAAAGTTGCTAACAGAGCACACAGTTTTGGGTAAGTTAACTAAACCTTTCGACCATGCATGGCCAGTCACTCGAATAAATACCTAGCTCCTTCTAGCCTATAAAAGAAGGGGTAGGTGTCCCATTTGAAAGGAGGGAAAATCATAGTAAAGAAACTCTACCCAAATTAGCATTCCCCTTGCCCAAGATTCTGTAACCATTTTGTGATTTCAATGAAGAAGAGAATCAAGTGTGTTAGCAGTTGGTGCATAGTAAAAGAGGAGCCCAGGACCACATTCGTGGAGAAGTGGCCATCTTCATCATTGTAAGTTGCTTTAGTGAAGTTAATAATAAAGAAGTACTTTTCTCATCCCACTATATGAGGTTTTCATTGTTTATAGTGCAAATTTTGATTAAATCTCTAACCCATTAATCCGTAGATTAAATGCATGTGGATTTCTTTGTTTGTATTTTTTGAATGCAGGTCAGCCTTGGGAGGAGAGCTGCAGCCAAAAAGTGACCAAGCATAAAAGGTGATCGATACCAAACGCCGGAAATAAGGTATGTTCATTGGATCTTCTTAACTGTGTATTTGCTTAAGAATAATGGGGATTAGGTCTAGGATTATGCTAAAAAGTAGGAATCTTTAGGCATTTTTTTTGTTCATGATAAAACTCTAAGTGCTAGTCCGTAGGGGGATTTCCCACTCACAACACCAGGTTATTTCTATTGATTAAGGTTGGTTGTCATTGATGTCAACCCTTGAAGAAAGGCCCATAGCACAAAGGTTTGGGTAATGGACCCAANAATATCTCAAAGGAACAAAAGAGTTTGGATTATGGTATCCAAAAGGAAAATATCTATCACTTATTGCCTACACAGATGCAGATTGGGCAGGTTGTATTGATGACCGATGAAGCACAAGTGGAGAAACATTCTACTTAGGTGAGTGTTTGGTATCATGGCTAAGCAAGAAATAATCATCGCTATCTCTATCTACAGCCGAGGTAGAGTATATTGCAGCAGCAACATGTTGTACACAGGTTCTTTGGATGAAACAAACTTTGATAGATATACTGGTTGAGTATGATGAATCCATTCCAATATATTGTGATAATACAAGTGCCATCAGTATCTCAAAAAACCCAGTGATGCACTCCAAGACTAAGCACATTCAAATCAAGTATCACTTTCTATGGGAACAGGTTGCAGAAAAGAACATCAAAGTTGAGTATGTGAGCAAAAAATAACAAGTGGCAGACATCTTTACAAAACCACTTCCATCGGAAGCCTTTGAATATCTTCGCCAAAGACTTGGAGTTATTTATACTCCAAAAATGAATGCTTATCTTATATGTCTTAGATGTACACGAGGAAGCACCATAAGAGGACAGTCTGTCAGGGGGAGCAACCTCATATGGAAAGATACCTTTGCCATTGATGAAAAAGGGGGAGAGATTTATCAAATGTAGAGGACAGAGGCATGGTTCCAGGAGGAGCATATTTATCATATGCAGAGGACATAGACATGGTTCCAAGGGGAGCATGAGTGATATGATTTCATTGTTGCATCAGAAAGATTTATTAGATGCAGAGGACATAGGCATGGTTCTAGGAGGAGCAGATTTATCAGATGCAGAGGAAAAAGGCATGGTTCCAGGGGGAGCATGAGTGATATGATTTCAGTGTTGCATCAGAGTGTTTCCATCAATGCCAAAGGGGGAGATTGTTGATTAAGGTTGGTTGTCATTGATGTCAACCCTTGAAGAAAGACCCATAGCACAAATGTTTGGGTAATGGACCCAATATTGTTTGATGTAAATATGACTCATTATTGTTTTGTCATTGTTGATAAGAAATAAATAAGGATGAACTCCAAAGTGGTCCCCTTATAGTGAAAGCCCTCACGGGAAGATGCTTTGTGGAGTAAGAGAACCCATGATTAATTGTGGAATAATGAGATGAAGGAAAGTGAATTTGTTAGGGAAAATATACTAGATGTATAGTTCTTGTCATGTCATTTCTGGTGGTATGTGGAACGTCACATAATTCCTCATGGTTAGAGAGTTATGGCCATGAGAAATTGGAGACCCCAGGTTTGGGTAATGGACCCAAGTTTGTTTGATGGGTAACTGTATGATTTATGATATATATTCAGATAATACTATTCTATATGGATAGTACATGTCATTTCATTTATGGTGGTATTTAGAACGTCACATAACTCCTCATGGTTTGAGAGTTATGGCCTTACGAAGTTGGAGGACCCTCATATGTCATCTAGAAGCCCCAAAAGGTCAAAGTAATCAGAGTGGTTTAAGATATTTTAAAAGGTAAATAGTAAATTGAAGTGATGAGTGTATTATAATTCAAAGTGAATAAAAAATAAATTATTTCAATAATAAATTTAATGGAGAAATTAGAAGTGGACCCAACCCTAAAATAAGGAAAGTGGGCCAAGTGACCTACAAGATGTTTTTAAGGAAGCTACTTGGAGAGTATAAATAAGAGGCAAGGCTTTCTCATTTGAATCACACTTGAGCATATTGAGTATCTATATGAATCTGAGGTAACCAAGGATATCTAGACCGGAATTCTGAGTGAAGGTAAAGAAAATAAGGCCGAAATGCAAGGAAGGATAAATTCTTTTGATGGTGTTTTCTAAGGTATGTTATTTACATGTCATCTCACCATTTTCGATATAAATTTTTTTATATAATGATTCAGACCATGAAATTGCTATTCAAGTGATAAAACATATCCAAGTATCTATGGTAAAAAATTCATCTTGTGGGTCATTGTATTTTTGGAGTTACACTCCGTGGAAAATAGGGTTTGTGACCAGTCCTGAAACTAGTCAAAATCAAGTGTTTCGGGTAAAAACGTCATAACTTATTCATAACAGATCCAAATTTAGTGAGACAAAATGTTTTGGTTAGGGGACAGTCTGTAGTATGTTTTTTAACAGTTTCAGATCAATTCATCAAATATTTTGTGTGGGGAACGCTCTACAAGGTCGCTCTCTAGAATAAGACAGAATTCAACAAGGTATGTCATTTTTGCTATAAATACTTTTTTTAGAGGTTCCAAGTAGTAACACTTGGAGGAATTTCACAAAACACACTGGATAAAATTGTATATCAGTTTCATATATTTATACATTACATGTACAAAGTTATGATTACTTCAAGTTAGGGTTGTTGACTAATCCAAAACTAGGCATGTGAGACTAAAAAAAAGTTTGATGAAAATGCTAGTCTCTTGTTGTTAAAGTTAAGGACGGTTTGAAGGAATGTGATCATATACACCAGTTCTATTATAGAGCTACAAATCAGATTTGGATAATGAAATTGATGATGGCTTTTTCTTTAGGTACATGTTGAGTACATGGTTGAGACAAGTAGTTGATGAGTTGGCACATACATCAGGTGTATAGTTGATGATGTTGGTACATATTGATGAGTCATAGTTGATGAATAGTTGACACATGATTGGAACATACTTGGTACATGGTTATATGCACTTGTTTATGGCACAGGTTTATTACATGTTGGTACATGGTTGATGCACTTGTTTGTGGTACAGGTTGATTACAGGTTAAGGTACAGGTTGATGCATGGTTCATATTTATTGGTACATGTTTACAGCGGTATATCTCACAGTGATAGTGTGACAGTGGTTCCATCATTCTACTTCTACTTCAGGGTGGCAGGACAGGGCAAGGACAGGTGGTCGTAGCCACCTTCCAGTTGTAGCTGGAGAACATTGGGGGTTTTAGCCTCCTTCTGGTTGTAGCCAGAGAATTGGGAAGTTAGAGATTCCCTCGGGTTGTAGCCTGAGAAACTAGGGGGTTGGAGCCTCCTTCCAGTTGCAACTGGAAAAAAAAGGAAGTTTGTGCTTCCAATAAATGTGATTCTTCAAGACATATAAGAAAAAACACTCCATGGTTTTCTCCCTATTTGAGTTTCCATGTAAAGCACTGGTGTACTGTGTATGTGTGTGATTGTTTATTTCTTACTGCTCATTATTGGATAATAATTCTACATTGATATAACATTTGAAGAAAAAGGATTATAATNATTGATAGTTTTACACTTGATATGATGATAAGAATCCCTAGGACCACTTCATTACCCTTTCAAACACAATTTTCTTCAACATCCTAATACATGTCAAACACTCAATTCAGACTTTGACCCTTGAGAAAATTATAGGAAACTTACATAGGCTCCAATGGGGATGTTTTCCTCCCTGTGAGGAAACAAATAACCCTTTGGTTCCTTCACCCATTAGGTTGTTCCAAATTTCAAACAGAATTGTGTCCTTCTTCAACTGAAATCAAACCCACTTTTCAAACTGAAAACCAAAATTGTACACTAAAACTATGCATGCTGCAAACTAAAAATCTGAAAATGCTGAAAAATGAACTCAAAACTTCTGGAAAGATACTTGACTAGAGGATCTTATTGCACACTAGTTTCTAATCTATTTTGTTGAAACATCTATCGCATCAGGTGATGCAAAAATGCCAATGTAACCAATCAAGAAAGTGACTACTTACTTGAATTATACTCACACTTTCCTTAAGGAACGAGAAAGAATTAGAGAATGGAAACTTGAACTCCATTTTGAATCCAATTTCAAAACTCATCCATTTAAAACCACTGACTGATTGCAAAAATGGCACAAAATTCTTCTTCTATGATTTTTCCAACAAATAAGCAAAGGAATATGGAAGAACATGAATAAATATTTCTTGTTGATAAAAAAGAAACACACAGTCAACATCTATAATTGTGTCTTGTTGATGAGCAAAAATAAACATAGAAGTTTCATCTTTTACTATTTTCCTTACTTCAACTGTTGTTTGGTCTTGTTCTATTTTTTCAAATTCAATATCCTTCTCAAAATCAATAGAAACATATTGATTATTTTCCTTATCACCCATATCAAGAAGAATATTCATGTATTCTGGAAATTTATCAATTGGAACAACCACAACTTGTATGTTCAATTCTTCATGAAAATCAACAAGAATCTCATTTTGGCAGTCTAGAAATCTTGGGTTTGTATTTTCAAGAGATAAACAATTTTGAGTGGTTTCTTTAGTTTCAAAGGTATCTAAGAAAATGTGCTCTTCTTCACTATTTTCTTGCAATTGTGGGGTGTAGTAATCATGAATTTGTTCATTGTCTAGAGTGTTTATACATGAAATTTTGTAGATATGGTTTTCACAATTTCCTTCTTGAAATAAAAATTCAGAAAATGAACAATCTGAAGAATCATATAAATAATTTTCCTTATACTCTTGATCACAAGAAGACTAACAATGCTGATGCAAATCGTCATCATTTTTAGGGGATGGAACATGACTATCGTCACTAAAGTCCTGCTTGTTTTCAATTTCATCCAAAAGAGAAAATACCATTTATTATTGGTGTTGAAAAGGGTTCTCGTACAAAGATTCAAGGATTTCTTCATCCATGAACTCTTCATCGCCATAAACATATTCCAAATTTTGAATGAAAATTTCAAAATGATCAAAACAATTTTGAACTAGTGATAAAGACAGATGGGTTTCATTGTATTTCTCAAAAAATGTTAAATGAAAATCGTTAAGGGAGTACAAGAAAACATGTGGCAAACCTTCATACCAAGTGTCTCTTTTCCTTCCAAAGTAACCATAAACATATTCATCAAGAGGTATTCATGAAATTTAACCCTCAGCTTATACACATGCATGCAAAATTTAACCAAATGATTAAGAACATCGTCACCATATGTGTCTTCGAATTTTTGAAAATAAGTATGCCAATGTATAAAATAAATTTGATTTTGAAAACCAAGAATATGAGAGAGTTTCATTGGATCATACCTTGAATATCTGTGATCCATATTGAAGCAGTGGAGTTGTTGAGAAAGTCTTTAGGCTACTGAGTCTTTGGACAATGGAGTCACCATGAAAATTCTGAACTCTATATTCTTGAAAATGGAGTCGCCAGGTGAATGATGTACAACCTTTTTGTGTCTGACTATTGTTCACCGTCAACACTCATATATGCACTTTTTCATTTATCCTAGGGAAAATTTCACTTTCTCTCCTCGATAATGACGCTGAAATGTTATCACTCCATAATTTCCCTTGGTTGTGGGAGGGAAACCACGAAGGTAACCACAGACCAATTTGGGCTCAAAATCAAGCCTTTCCAAACTAGAGAGGGATCTCTCACTATGTATTAGGCTCAGTGGCCAGATATGAAATGGAAATAAGGTTTTAATATTTGGTTGATGGAAGAGGTGAAAATGAATCTATTAGGCATGGAGTCTATTTTAAGTTAATGGGAACTATCAGTGACTGGTGGTGGAATTATCAAGGAAGCAGAGTAAATATAGTAGATGTTTTTAGCTATTGAAATTATAGTATGGGTGAGGGACAAAAATATAGAACCAATTGACTTTGGAGCATCAATCACAGGATGAATTCCAAATCATTTTAGAGGAAAACACATGAAAGTACTCAACAAATATGAAAATGAAGCATAGCCAATGAATTCTGTAATAAGAAAAATAATTATAATACTGAAGAAATTTAACTTCAAATGGAGAAACATGAGAGAAAACATATACATAAATACAAATAGGACGAAAAATTCAAAACCTTCCACACAAGAATCTTTGGTAAGAGTAATTTTGGACTTCTGATTGATATTACATTAAAACTCAAAATTACACAAGTTCTCAAAGGGATGTCTCTTCTACGATTTTTGCAAATCACTTTAGTCTAAAAAAATTAAAAGTATATATAGAAAATAATCTACCCAATGGTGAGGATTTCGGGATCAACTACTTCCCAAATTTCGATATGGTTAAAAAATTATAGCATTACGTTTAGAACTACCTACTAGGAAATAAGAATCAATTTTCTGGAAAATAGGGGTTAGCGATAACATCGTATCTCTCAAATCATGATAGATATTACAAAACAAAGAGCATTTTTTGAATACAAACCCGTTATTGAGAAAAACCTCTTCCAATTTTTTAAAATTCCTCTCCAATGTCTCTGGATCTGTGCCCAAAGATAAACACCAAAACAAGAAATCATTAAATGTTTAAATATAAAAAATATGTTGTAATGATCCATTTGACTATTCCAAACCATGACAGTTGTGAAGAAAATGAGAGAGGTTTTTGTGAATGGGCCCGTGCTTGAAAGAATAATCTTTTAGTTTTTAAAGATTACTTTTCATTTTTACAGAAACTAAGTTTGAAATTGACTGCAAAAATAGTGATTTCCAAAACTTGTGCAACGAACTTGCAGAGCGAGGTTCCTTTTGACAGTTTGTTCTATTGTTTTGATTTTGTTGATGGATCAAGGTTTATGATTAATAGTTTGACACTTGATACGATGATAAGAATCTCTAGGACCACTTCATTACCACTTCAAACACCATTTTATTCAACATCCTAATACAAGTCAAACACTAGATTTAGACTTTGACCCTTGATAAAATTATAGGACACTAACATTGGATACAATGGTGATGTTTTCTTCCCTGTGAGGCAAAAAAGAACTTGATGACTAGTTGCCTTCATCCATTGGGTTGTTCCAACCTGCAAATTGACATTTTGTCCTTCTCCAACTAAAATCAAACCCACTTTTCAAACTGAAAAACAAAAATGTACACCGAAACTATGCATGCTGCAAAATGAAATATGAAAATGTTGAAAATTGAACTTAAAACTTCTGGAAATATGCTTTCCCAGATGATCTTATTACACACTAGTTACTAATCTAGGCTGCTGAAACATCTATCGAATCACGTGATGCAAAAATGCATATGTAACCAATCAAGCAAGTGAATACTTACTTGAATTCTTCTCACACTTTTGTTCATAAAGAAGAAAGAATTAGAGAATGGAAACTTAAACTCCATTTTGAATCCAATTTCAAAACTCATCCATTTAAAATCAATGACTGATTGTAGAAATGCCATAAAATTATTCTTCTCTGATTTTTCAAACAAAAATGCAAAGGAATCTAGAAGAAAATGAATAACTATTGCATGTTCATAAAAAAGAAAAGGACAATCAACATATACAATTGCTTCATGTTTATGGTAAAAATGAAACATAGAAGTCTCATCTTTTACTGTTTTCCTTACTTCCAGTCCTGGTTGGTCTTGTTTTATGTTTTCAAATTCAAGATCCTACTAAACAAAAATAGCAGTAGATTGAGTATTTTCCTTATCATCGATATCTGGAAGAAAATTCATGTGTTTTGGAAATTTATCAATTGGAACAACCACATATTTGATGTTCAATTCTTCATGCAAATCAACATGAATCTCATTTTGTCTGTCTAGAAATCCTGGGTTTGTATTTTCAAGAGATAAAATATTTTGAGTGGTTTCTTCAGTTTCAAAGGTATCTAAGACAATGTGTCGTTCTTCACTATTTTATTGCAACTGTGGGGTGTAATAATACTGAATTAGTTCACTGTCTAGAGTGTTTATACATGCAATTTCATAGATATGTTTTTTTAGAATTTCCTTCTTGAAATAAAAATTTAGAAAATGAACAATCTGAAGAATCATATAAATAATTTTCCTCATACTCTTGATCACAAGAAGACTGAAAAGGATGATGCAAATCTTCATCATTTTTAGGGGATGGAAGATGACTGTCATCACTAAAGTCCTGATCAGTTTCATTTTCATCCAAGAGAGAAACTACCATTTATTCTTGGTGTTGGAAAGGGTTCTCGTACAAATATTCAAGTATTTATTCATCCATGAACTCTTCATCCATGAACTCTTCATCACCATAAACATTTTCCAAATTTTGTATGAAATTTTCAAAATGATCACAACAATTTTGAACCAGTGATAAAGATGAATAAGTTTCATTTTATTTCTCAAAAAATATTACATGAAAATATTTAGGGGAGTACAAGCAACAAGGTGGCTAACATTCATACCAAGACCTCATTTTTCCCTTCAAAGTAACCATAAAAATCTTCATCAAGTAGTCTTCATGAAATTGAACCCTCATCTTATGCACATGCATGTGAAATTTAACCAAATGAAGAGCAACATCGTCACCACATGTGTCTTTGAATTTTAGAAAATAAGTATGCCAATATATGCAAGGCATTTGATTTGGAAAACCATGAATGTGAGAGCAATTCATTGGAGTATACCTTGCAGATATGTGATCCATATTGAAGCAGTGGAGTCACCAAAAAATTATTTAGTCTACTTAGTCTTTCGACAATGGATTCAACATGAAAATTATGAACTCTAAATTCTTGAAAATGGAGTTTCTAGGTTAATGATGCACAACCTTTCTATGTTTAACTATTGTTCACCATCAATACTCATATATGAACTTTGTCATTTATCCCATGGAAAATTTCATTTTCGATCCCTCGCAACGATGCAAAAATGTTATCACTCTGTAATTTCCCTTGGATGTGGGAGGGAAACCATGGATGTAAACACAGACCATTTTGGGCTTTGAATCTAGCTTTTCCAAACAAGAGACAGCTCTCTCACTATGTATTAGGCTTAGTGGCCAGATCTGAAATGGAAATACGATTTTAAGATGTGGTTGATGGAGAAGGCTAAAAAATATCTATTAGGCATGGAGTCTCTTTTAAGGTAATGGAAACTATCAATGACCGGTGGTGGAATTCTTAGGGAAGCAAAAGAAAGATAGTATATGTTTTGAGTTATTAAAAGTGTTGTAGTATGGGTGAGGGAAATAAATCTAGAACTAAATTAATTTGGAGCATCGATCACATGATGAATTCCAAAACATTTTAGAGGAAAACATAGGAAAGTACTAAGAAAATATGAAAATAGAGCATAGAAAATGAATTTTGTAATCAGAACATTGATGTTAAATACTGAAGAAATTTAAAATCAAATGGAGAAACATGAGAGAAAACATATACATAAATAAAAATAGGACACAAAACTCAAAACATTCCACACAATAATCTCTGGTAAGAGTAATTATGGACTTCTGACCGATATTCCATTAAAACTCAAAATTACACAAGTGCTCAAAGAGATGTATCTTCTATGATTTTTTCCAATACCTTTAGTCAATCAAAATTACAAATATATATATATATAATACTCTACCCCAAGCTGAGGATTTCGATCTCAACTACTTCCCAAATTTGTATTTGGCTACAAAATTATAGCAACACGTTTAGAACGGCCTGTTAGGGAATATGAATCAATTTTATGGAAAATAAGGGCCAAAGATAACATAATGTCTCTTGAATCATGATAGTTGTTACAAAACTAAGAGAGGGTTTCATATATGAATCGGTTCTTGAGAAAAATTTCTTCCATTTTTTGAAAATTCCTCTCCAGTGTATTGGGATCTATGCCCAAAGATAATGACTAAAACAGGAAATCATTAAATGTTTAAATATAGAAATAGGTTGTAAATATCCATTCGAATCTTCCAAAACATGACATGTGTGAAGAAACTAAGAGAGGTTTTTTTGAATGGGATCATGGTTGAAAACAACCTCTTTTAGTTTTCAAATATTCCTTTTAATTTGGACATAAAATGAGTTTGAAGTTGAGTGCAAAAAAAATCATTTCCAGAACTTGCATAGCGAACTTGTGGAGTGAGGTTCCTTTTCACATTTT
>JZKD02S1640561.1:82597-93617 GCA_000966675.3 Picea glauca | reverse complement strand
AGATAACAGTCGATTGATTATTTTCCTTATCATCCATATCAAGAAGACAATTCATCTATTCTAGACATTTATCAATTGGAACAACCACAACTTGTATGTTCAATTCTTCATGCAAATCAACATGAATCTCATTTTTGTTGTATAACAATCTTGGGTTTGTATTTTCAGGAGATAAACATTATGAGTGGTTTCTTCCATTTCAAAGGTATCTAAGACAATGTGCCCTTATTCACTATTTTCTTGCAACTGTGGGGTGTAATAATCATGAATTGGTTAACTATCTAGAGTGTTTATACATGCAATTTCAAAGATATGATTTTCACAATTTCCTTATTGAAATAAAAATTAAGAAAAACAACAATCTGAGGAATAATATAAATAATTTTCCTCATACTCTTGATCACAAGAATACTGAGAAGGATTATGCAAATATTCACCATTTTCAGGGGATGGAACATGATTGTCGTCACTAAAGTTCTGCTCGGTTTCATTTTCATCCAAGAGAGAAACTACCATTTATTTTTGCTGCTGAAAATGGTTCTCATACAAAGATTCAAGGATTTTTTCATCCATGAACTCTTCATTTCCATAAAAGTTTTCCAAATTTGGAATGAAATTTTCAAAATGATGACAACAATTTTTAACTAGTGATATATACATATAGGTTTTGTTGTATTTCTCATAAAATAATAAATGAAAAACTTTAGGGGAGTACAAGAAACCAAGTGGAAATACTTCATACCAAGATCTTGCTTTTCCCTCCCAAGTAACAATAAGCATCTTCATCAAATTGTCTTCATGAAATTGAACCCTTAACTTACGCACATCCATGCGAAATTTAACCAAATGAAGAGAAGCATCGTCACCATATGTGTCTTTGAATTTTGGAAAATAAGTCTCCCAATATATGCAAGGAATTTGATTTGGAAAACGAAGTATGTGAGAGTGATTCATTGGAGAATACCTTTCATATATGTGATCCATATTGAAGCAGTGGAATCACCGATAAATTCTTTAGGCTACTGAGCCTATGGATAGTGGAGTCGCCATGAAAATTCTAAACTCTAGATTCTTGAAAATGGAGTTGCGAGGTGAATGATGTACAACCTTTCTATGTCTGACTATTTTTCACCATCAGTTCTCAGATCTAAACTGTGTCGTTTATCCCAGGGGAAATTTCCCTTTCTCTCCCCGGCAACGGGGCCAAATTTTATCACTCCGTAATTTCCCTTGGTTGAGGGAGGGAAATCACTGAGGTAACCACATACAACTTTGGGCTTGGAATTTGGCATTTCCAAACCAAAGAGGTCTCTCTCACTTTGTATTAGGCTCAATGTCTAAATATGAAATGGAAATAATATTTTAATATGTGGTTGATCTAAGAGGTGAAAAATAATCTATTGGGCATGGAGCCTATTTTAAGGTAATGGGAACTATCAATGACTGTTGGTGGAATTCACAAGGAAGAAGAAGAAAGATAGTAGATGTTTTTAGCTATTCAAATTGATGTAGTATGGGTGAGGGACATAAATCTAGAACCAAATGAATTTGGAGAATCAATCAGAGGATGAATTCTAAATCATTCCAGAGGAAAACATATGAAATTACTCAACAAATATGAAGACAGAGCATAGCAAATGAATTCTGTAATCATAACATTGACGCTAAATACTGAATAAATTTAACATCAAATGGAGAAACATGAAAGAAAACATATACATAAAGACAAAGAGGAAAAAAAAATCAAAACCTTCCATACAAGAATCTTTGGTAAGAGTAATTCTGTACTTTTGACTCATATTCCATTAAAACTCAAAATTACCCAAGTGCTCAAAGAGATGTATCTTCTACAATTTTTTCCAATCCCTTTATTCAATCAAAATTACAAGTATATATATATAGAAAACACTCTACCCCAAGATGAGGATTTGGAGCTCAAATACTTCCCAAAGTTGGATCTGGTTACAAAATTATAGAAACACATTTAGAACTTCCTTCTAGGACATAAGAATCAATTTTCTAGAAAATAGGGGTCAACGATAACATCATATCTGTTGAATCATGATAGAAGTTACAAAACTAAGATATTTTTTTGTAAAAGAACCCATTATTGAGAAAAAAATATTCCAATCTTTGAAAATTCCTCTCCAATATCTTTGGATCCATGCCCAAAGATAATCACTAAAACATGAAATCATTAAATAATTAAATCTGAAAAACTAGGCTATAAAGATCCATTCGAATCTTCCAAACCATGAAACCTGTGAAGAAACTAAGAGATGTTTTTATGAATGATCTTATGCTTGACAGAAGCATATTTCAGTTTTCAAATATTCCTTTTCATTTGGCCAGAAAATGATTTTGAAATTGACTGGAAAAATAGTCATTTCCAGAACTTGCACCGAGAACTTGTGGAGGGAGGCTCCTTTTGACATTTTATTCTATTGTTTGTATTTGATCGATGGATTAAGGTAAATAATTAATATTTTATCACTAGATATGATGCTAATCATCCCTAGGACTAGTTTGTTACCCTTTCAAACACCATTTTCTTTAACATCCTAATACATGTCAAACACTTGATTCAGACTTTGACCCTTGAGAAAATTATAAAGCACTAACATCAGCTCCAATGGAGATGTTTTCCTCCCTATGAGGCAAAAAATAACCCGTTGACTAGGTTCCTTCCAACCTGCAAACTGACCTGTTTTCTTCTCCAATTGAAATCAAACCCACTTTTCAAAATGAAAACCAAAATTGTACACTGAAACTATGCATGCAGAAAGATGAAATATGAAAATGTTGAAAATTGAACTCAAAAATTATGGAAAGATGCTTTCCAGACGAGCTTATTGCACACTAGTTCCTACTCTAGCTTCTAAAACATCTGGCAAATCAGGTGATGAGAAAATGCCAATGTAACCAATCAAGCAAGTGACCACTTACTTGAATTCTGCTCACACTTTTTTTAAGCAAGAAGAAATAATTAGAGAATGGCAACTTAAAATCCATTTTGAATCCAATTTAAAAACTCATTTGTTTAAAACCACTGATTGATTCCAGAAATGCCAAAAAGTTCTTCTTCTCTTATTTTTCCAACAAAAATGGAAAGGAATCTTGAAGAACATGAATAACTACCACTTGTTGATAAAAATGAAAAGGAAAATCAACATTTATAATTTACTCTTGTTGATGAGGAAAAAGAATCATAGAAGTTTCATATTTTACCTTTTTCCTTACTTCAACTGTTGGTTGGTATTTTTCTATTTTTTCAAATTCAAGATCCTTATCAAAACAAATAGCAACATATTGATTGTTTTCCTTATCATCCATATCAAGAAGAAAATTTATGTATTCTAGACATTTATCAATTGGAACAACCACAACTTATATGTTTAATTCTTCATGCAAATTAGCATGAATCGCATTTTGGCTGTCTAGAAATCTTGGGTTTGTATTTTCAAGAGATAAAAAATTGTGAGTAGTTTCTTCAGTTTCAAAGATATCTAAGACAATGTGCCCTTTTTCACTATTTTCATGCAACTGTGGGGTGTAATAATCATGAATTGTTTCACTATCTAGAGTGTTTATACATGCAATTTCATAGATGTGATTTTCACAATTTCCTTCTTGAAATAAAAATTCAAAAAATGAACAATCTGAACAATCACATAAATAATTTTCCTCATACTCCTAATCACAAGAAGACTGGCAAGGCTGATGCAAATATTCATCATATTCATGGGATGGAACATGACTATCATCACTAAAGTCCTACTTATTTTCATTTTCATCCAAGAGAGAAAATACCATTTCTTCTTGGTGCTGAAAAGGGTTCTCGTACAAATATTCAAGGATTTCTTCATCCATGAACTATTCATCACCATAAACATTTTCCAAATTTTGAATGAAATTTTCAAAATGATCACAAGAATTTTGAATGAGTGATAAATATAGATAGGTTTCATTGTATTTCTCCAAAAATATTGAATGAAAATATTTAAGGGAGTACAAGCAACCATTTGGAAAACCTTCATACCAAGATCTCGCTTTTCCCTCCAAAGTAACCATAAAAATATTTATCAAGTAGTTTTCATGAATTCCAACCCTCATCTTACGCATATGCATGTGAAATTTAACCAAATGAAGAACAACATTGTCACCATTTGTGTCTTTGAATTTTGGAAAATAAGTCTGTCAATGTATGCAAGGCATTCGATCTAAAAAAATGGGAATGTGAGAGTGATTCATTGGACCATACCTTGCAGATATGTGATCCATATTGAAGTAGTGGAGTCACCGAGAAAGTCTTTAGGCTATTGAGCATTTGGACACTAGAGTCGCCATGAAAATTCAAAACTCTAGATTCTTGAAAATGGAGTTGCCAAGTGAATGATGCACAACCTTTTTGTGTATAACTATTGTTGACCATTAGTATTCAGATCTGAAATTTGTCATTTATCCGAGGGAAAATGTTACTTTCTCTCCCCGAAAACGACACTAAAATGTTATCACTCCATAATTTCCACTGGTTGTGGGAGGGAAAGATCAAAGGTAACCACATACCACTTTGGGTTTGGAATATGGCCTTTCCTAACAAGAGAGGGATATCTCATTGTGTATTAGGATCAGTGGCTAGATATGAAATTGAAATATGGTTTTAAGATGTGATTGATGTAGAGGTGAAAAAAAATCTATTGGTCATGGAGCCTATTTTAAGGTAATGGGAACTATCAGTGACTAGTGGTGGAATTCGCAAGGAAGAAGAGAAAAGATAGTAGATGTTTTGAGTTATTAAAATTGTTTCATTATTGGTGAGGGACAGAAATATAGAACCAAATGACTTTGGAGCATCAATCACAGGATGAATTCCAAATCATTTCAGAGGAAAACATATGAAAGTACTCAGAAAATATGAAAACAAAGCATAGAAAATGAATTCTGTAATTAGAAAATTGATACTAAATACTGAATAAATTTAACATCAAATGGAGAAACATGAGAGAAAACATATACATAAAGACAAACAGGATGAAAAAATCAAAGCCTTCCACCCAAGAATTTTTGGTAAGAGTAAGTCTAGACTTCTGACTGATATTCCATTAAAACTAAAAATTACACAGGTGCTCAAAGAGATGTCTCTTCTATGATTATTTCAAATCCCTTTAGTCAATAAAAATTATAAATATATATAGGAAATACTTTACCCCAATCTCAGGAGGTTGAGCTCAACTACTTCCAAAATTTGTATCTGGTTACAAAATTATAACAACACGTTTAGAATTGCTTGCTAGGAAATATGAATCAATTTTATGGAAAATAGGGGTCAAAGATAACATCATGTCTCTAGAATCATGATAGTTCGTACAAACCTGAGAGGTTTTTTATATGAACCAGTTCTTGAGAAAAACCTCTTTCAATTTTTGAAAATTCCTCTCCAACTTCTTGAGATCCATGCCCAAAGATAATGACTAAAACAAGAAATCATTAAATGTTTAAATATGAAAAATATCCTGTAAATATCCATTCAAATATTCCAAATCATGACACCTGGGAAGAAGCTGAGAGACATTTTTGTGAATGGGCTCGTTATTAACAAAAGCCTCTTTCATTTTTCAAATATTCCTTATCATTTATCCAGAAACTGAGTTTGAAGTTGACTACAAAAATAGTCATTTCCAGAACTTGCGCAACGAACTTGTGTAGCAAACTTGTGGAGTGAGGTTCCTTTGGATATTTTCTTCTATTTTTTGGCTCTGATTTATGGTTGAATTTCACTGATTGATAGTTTGACACTAAATATGATGGTAAGCATCCCTAGGACCACTTAATTACCATTTCAAACATCATTTTCTTCAGCATCCTAATAAATGTCAAATACTAGATTCAGACATTGACCCTTGAGAAAATTATAGGACACTAACACCCCTCACTTAGGTAGAATAATATATTTTCCATGTAATAAATACCAATATTAATAAGGCCTAGTAATAAGAAAGAATGCGTCAAATGTAAGAATACCTAATAGAAGCTTTCGCTTCTAGAAAGATCTTCCTCTAGATTTTTCTTTTGGTAGATAGATTTAGTATACATGGGAGTCGAGGGTATGATAAGTCTCGTCTTGATAATTATTATAATAGAGCGCTACTCTGTTGGATTTTTTCCCCTCGAAGAGGCAAGTGAACATTGTTTCCTATCAATAATGATATTATTTTGGTATTTTGGTTTCATCTATTGTTTTGTTTCATTGTTATTCTCTGCAATATTTATGTTTTCAGTTAGTATAGTAGATATGGTACCTTACAAGTGGTATTAGAGAACTTTCCTTGGCATAAAATTGTGGGTTATTTTTTTTCATGGTAGATACGTATTTCGACATCTTAAATCTACATAAATTTGTCGTTCAATGCATAAATCCACGGTCGGGGAAGCATACATGCACAAAATACAAGTGTTACTTAAGAACACATTTGGTCACCCTTGTAACCCCTATTGGTACCCCTTTGAGTGGTAGTGAATCATACTTCACCTATATATGGATCAACCTAGATATCCTATAACCCTCCTTAGATAAATGGATCAACGACCTTACTGCTATAGTGCCACCAAGAAAAACACTTGGTAAGATACTCTCTATTACCTGGGTAGTTGGGTAGTACAACTAAGGGGAAAATCTAGCCTCCTTAGTTAGTGCCCTGAGATATTGGGTCAAGTACCATTGTTGGACCCCACATGTATATTAGAGAGATATAGCACAGGGAAAACCCTTATTTGTAGAAACTGTGAATAACCTAACCATTGGGATGGAAATGATAACAAAGAAAAAAACATCTATTGTCATGCAACTTCACCTCCTCCATTCTGGTTGAAAAATTACTACAAATTTGTTCCTATTTAGAATTTGGAACTTTCAACACTATGGTATTCTTCAGATCAGAGTATAAATCCATAAGATTAAAACAAAAATGGATATTTCATGCACCATTATTTGATCTCTATCCCATTGGATTCCTCTCTTCACCTTTATCACAGTCATACCTATCCTTTTTCAAAAAACAAAATTCCCATGGACCCGATGTTGATACTGATAAGGGGGTGATTCAATATCAAGTAGAATTTAAAAAAAAAATTCAACTTATACTTAAACCATTCAACTATATCCAGTGATTAATGGACAATAGTATAATATTTACACCAATACACCACAATACACCATGCACAATATATGAGAAATAATCAATAATTATTGTTCAAAGGAAGTAATGACTTCCAAAGGTAGCTACATATTCCAAAATTAAAAGGAGGGATAAACCTCCAAGAGGAAGATACAATCCTAAAATATAAAGAGAGGATTTAACTCTCCATCCTTGCCCTTTCCTTCCACCCAAAAATAAGTTATAGAGAGAATGGTAGACTTTGTTCAATTCTAGTTTATTCAAGAGACCGAACTTGTACATAATACCCCGTGCTCAATATTTAACATCAGATTCTGAAACTCGCAAACAAGAAACTATAGTCCGTAATATTTCCAATTCAATTTTTCCCACTTCATTTGGATTCTCTATGAAGAGGTTATGACTATTTTACCCAGAACACCTGTTTATTGACTAACTTCGGTACTGGTCAAAAACCCTATCTTCCATAGAGTTTATCTCCATAATTATAGAGAATCAAGAGATGAAACTTTTACCATAGGTACCTTGATATGTCTTCTAAATATCATATCAATTTCACCATATGAATCATTCTGGAAAAGAACTTATAGAGAAAATGGTAAGATGACCTGAAAATAACATACCTAAGAACACATCACCAAAAGACTTCATCCTCCCTTGAAATCCGACCTTCTTTACTTCTGATTTCCTCTGAAATTCGAGTTGTGTATCAAATGAATGTATAATGATATTTATTTATACCATTTATGTCACTTCCTTTTAACATTAGGGCCAACTTGAGACTTTCTTATTTTGTAATTTCATTCTTTAATTATTTTCAAGGCCTACATACTTCCTTCTTCAATTCACTTTGTCATCTTCAAAAATTCATTTGTCCTTAACCATGAGGATCCACATTATCTACCACATACCACCAGAAACAACATGATGTATAATATCCATCCACGGGTATTGTATCTGCATGTGCATTTTTCTTCATGTCCAAATACCTTCATCAATCTTGTGGTACCAAACCCATGACTAGGGTTGACATCAATGACAACAACCAATCTTCCAAAAATCTCCCCCTTTGTCATTGATGGAAACACTCATGCTCCCCCTATCATCATGATCCCAATTTCTACCCCCCTTTGACATCAATGGAAAAGGGAAGGGATTCTTCCCCTAATTTTAATGGAAAAAGGTAACTCTCTTCTTTGGGGCTGCTCCCCCTGAACATGTGGCACTCAATAATACTTCATCCTTATTTTTTCTCTTTGGGACTTTTTCTTCCTTGGAATCCTTTTCTGTGGATTCTATATTCTCTCTCTTCTTCATGTATAGGATGTATATGTTGTTCGGTCTTCTTCTTTTAGTTGCAACCAATCTTCCTGAGTTATTTTCTCTGATTTTACATTTTCAGGAGTCAAACGTAAGAGTGTATCCTTGATCACATATTTTGTTGACATTGAGGAGATTATGCTTCAAATGTTCAACCAATAGGACTTTTCCTGCTTTTACATTTTCACTTCCAAGCTTTACAATTTCTTTTCCAAGTATTGTAGTAGATGAGTCATCTCCAAATGTAAAATTTCCACCCTTTTTCTTCAAGACGACAAATTTTCTTTGATCTCTGGTCATATGAGATGAGCACCCACTCTCTATTAACCATTCATCATCTTCTTTGCATTCTTTAGCGACCAATGTTATTTGAAAATTTTCATTTTGTGCAATTTCTTTCCTTTTCCATGTTGTAGTTGGTATACAAACATTTGGCATATGATTATCTTCCTTCATCTCTCTGTAATCTCGTGATTTATGACCAAGATTATTACACTTGTAACATACAATATTTTGATCCATTAATGGGTCAAATGGATTATAATTTATGTTGATAGGTCTACAAACATTTCCATATCTAATATTTTCACCATTCATGTAGATTTCATAGTTATTCCTTTCATTGATTCTACAATTGATTGCCTTGAGTCCAAAATTTCCACAAGTATAAAAATTTCCAAGAAAGAAATTTTGATACTTGGGAGTAAGTGATATTCTTTGTGGTGTGGTCCATCTGGGTTCATGATCTATTCTTCTGTAGTTTCCTTCATAATTATTTATTTCATACCTGATGGGAAAGGATCTTCTTGATGTCTCATTCCTTCTGAATTATAGTCTTATATCTTGTTGTTCAACTTGTTTTGGAGTGTTGGTTTCATCATTTTCATATTCCTTCTCTTGATTTGTTTCTTCAAACTGTCATTGTATCCTAGTCGTGTCTTGTCATTTGGAGATATTTGATTGCTAAGGATCTCATCTAATTCTTTAGTTCTTTTTTCGAACTTCTTCAACTTTTATGTTGTCAATAGTAGCTCCCCTTTTGTGTGATCCAATTTTTCTTTCAATTTCTCATAATATTCTAATTGTTCCTTAAAGCTATTAATGGTCTTTTCAAGCTTGTAATTCTCTTCTTCACAACTACTCAATTCACCTTTTAGTATTATGTTTGTGTTTCTAAGCTTGCTATTTTCAGTTTCAACATGCTTCAACTTTTCAAGATTCTCATGTTCTTGTTCACTCTCTACATTGTCTTTGTATCCCCAAAAGGAATCAAGGTTTGTTTCTTCGTCTGAATCTTCTTCACAAATGATTTCTTCTTATTTATAATTCTTGTGATCATCAGCTTGGGTTTCTTGGGTTATGAAGAGGACTTCTCCTCCATCATTATCTTCTTCATCACTCTCATCTATGGAGATGTCATCATCCTTGGAGTAGAAGCTCTTTTTATTGTTGAGACTTCTCTTTTTATAGTAGCAGTTTTCAACAATATTTCCTATTCTACCATAGTTAAAGCATTTGAGAGGATACTTACCTTTGTATCTTCCACTTCCCTTCTAAAAACTTCTTACAAAAATTGTTATTTCTTCATCAAGGTTGTTATCCTTGTCTATTGTCTTCTTTATGGATTTAAACGTTGCTTCATTGTTTGGTTGGTCACTTTCTGTACCTTTTCTCATTTCATATTCTATAAGAGACCCATGTAGTTCATCCATTGTCATTTTGGTCAAGTCCCTAGTTTATTCAATGGCGGAGACCTTAGCATCATACTTCAAGATAAGTGATATCAACACTTTTTGTACAACCAATTATTCATCGAGATCTTCACCTAATCCTTTGATAACATTAACAACTTTATAAACTCTAAGAAGAAAGGTTGCAATATCTTCCTTTTCATTCATCTTCAAATTTTCAAATTTTTCTCTATGTCGTTGAAGCTTGACCTGCTTAACCTTTGGATCACGTTCGTAGATACTCTTGAGTTTGTCCCATACCTCTTTAACAGTGTTGTACCCATCACTTTGCTAGCAATGGTTGGTGACAATGCTCCTAGAATAACATGTCTGAATTTTGAATTATAACTCATAAGCTTCTTCTCATTTGGAACGGTTGGAGCATCATTTGGGATTACATAGCCATTTACAACTAAGTACCAAATGTCTACTCCCAAAGTCATTAGGTAAGTTTTCACTCTATCACTATAGTATGCATAATTTCTTCCATCAAAATTTTGAATCCCATTTGAAATGTGCTCATGTTCATCCATCTGTTCTCAGGATTTTCCTTGCGATGGTTAAATTGTTTTGAAGCCAACCTTCTTTGATACCAATTATTGATATTGAGAGGGGGGTGAATCAGTATCAAGTAAAATTAAAAACCTTTTTCAACTTATACTTAAACCATTCAACGATATTCAATGAGGAATGAACAATAGTATAATATTTACACCAATACACCACAATACACCATGCACAATATATGAGAAATAATCAATAGTTATTGTTCAAGGGAAGTAATGACTTCCAAAG
>JZKD02S1640561.1:51539-66978 GCA_000966675.3 Picea glauca | reverse complement strand
ATCATTCTCATCAAGGGCATCATATCAATCAATTACTTGACATCAATCAATGACATCAACCAAACCATTTACATATGATCCAACAATCTCCCAAATAATCAAACCATTGGCATCAGTGACAAACCATTTGCATCAATGACAACATGATCCAACAGAATCACAAGATCTTACACTTGACAAATTGGATCCTTACCCTTAGCACCGTTAATCCTCATAGAAAACAAGTAAGAAGACCAGTCATCGATACCTCTGACAAGGTTTTTTTTCACACAGTAGAAGACCTGATAGATTTTCCCCTCACTAAGATCGAACAACCCCTTAATATGGTCCCCAAAACACTAGCGTGTAACTACTCTGAGATTGACGATTTTGAATCTGACGAGGAAGGGTGTAACTCTGATCACTCATCTTCAAAATCAGATGACATGGAAGATAATAACAATAATAATGAAGAAAGGGGAAATCCACCTCAAAATAATAAACCTTGGTTGGCCAGAGATTCTCTAGAAATCCCAGGACGGGTACATAACTTCCCTCGACACTGAGAAAAATTACTTCCCAAATTCGACCCTGAAACCTCTGGATTGCCTGAATACCATATTAAAAAATCCATACTAGCTATAATACTGATGAGCGTACAACATGAGGATGTAGTGTGTAGGATTTTTCCCTATACCTTTGATAATTAAGCCTTAACTTGGTATTTTAACTTTCCTGTGGGGTCTATAACTGGTTGGACGAAGTTTCAAAAAGATTTCTTGGACAAATTTGCAGAGGAAACAAACATAGGATATTTAATGGTTGTACTATTCACCACCACCATGAGTTCAAAAGAGAAGGTTAAAGACTTCAACCAACGGTTTACCACTATCCTAAACAAATTTCAACCCGAAGCCAAACCTACTAAGGAGTTGCAAATTGAGATATATGTTAATTCTCTCCCTGCTTCCATTTCCATGTTTTTGAAAAGGGTTGCCAAACATATGCTAGATGAAAATTTTGAGGAAGCCAAAATGATTGAATTCCATATGAAGGGATGCAAAGAGGTCTAGGTCTCACTAGTTAAGAAGTAATTTCAACCTCCCCCTAGGAGAGGACTTTTGTTGACTAGACCCCTGGGAAAACAAATAGAACAAGGTCCCAAAAAGGGAAGTGGGGGCATAGAATACCTACAATGAATGATAAATAAAATGTCAAATGAAATCGTAGACATGAAAAGAAGTGTCAAGGAAGGAAACGAAGGTCAAGGACCCTATAAACCTTTTTTTAAAAGAAACCCACCTTTCAAAGCGATTGAACCTCCCCCATCCAACTTAAACATCGACTTGGGTAATGTAGCATCTGACTCTTTTTGTACATACCATCAAGAGAAAAATTCTTAAAAAAACTGTACCCAATGGGTGCACGCTATGAATTTAATGGCCAATCAGTTCCTAGACAAAGTTTCTCTTACCAAACAATCAAGCGGATCAGCTGTGAACATCGTCGATTAGGAGGAAGTTGAGCCACTAGAAGAAACAACCATGTTGTTATGGGATTCTAACTTTCCTATACCTCCCAAAGATGTATTTGAAGTTCAGGAACCAACCATTGAGGTTTTGGTGGTGCAAACGTGAAGTAAGGGTCAACCGATCTTAAATGACCTTATCACTGTCCAATCTTTGAGAGGAAAACAAACAACTAATCACTCGAAAGAACCTTTTGTCTCCCAAATAAATCCTATAAACATACATACATGAGAGTCACCCAACCTGGACTACAACATAGTACAATACTTAAAGAAGTTGAAGGCTAATGTGTCTGTCATGGACATGTGTAGAATTCCCCAGCAAAAGGACTTTTTGTTACATGCCTTAAGGTCAATATAAGCCCTTATAACAGGCACTAACCTAGGTGAGGTCCCATATCCCATAGATCTAAAGAACAAACCAAATGTAAATGCTTGCTCTGTAGACAAAATAGGAAAGCCTTTTGTCCCACCTTTTCTTTTAACATTTGAAGTCTTCAACAAAAACCTACATAATTGTTTAGTCGATTTAGGGGCATCCTCCAATGTCATGTCATTATCAATTTGCAAGAAATTGAATGCAATTCCACTCAAAAGTAAAAAACACATTATAAAACTAGAAAAAAATCAGGTAAACGTTATTGGAGAACTTAAGGATGGCATGATCATAATGTCTACACACCCGAAATTTGTTCAAGTAATTGAGATAATTGTAGTAGATATCCCATAATATTATGGACTGGTACTTAGTCGAGATTGGTTTGAGAAATTGAATGGATACTTTATCACAGACTGGGATCACCTCTGGTTTCCACTAAAGGGACATACCAACATGATTAGGATTGATAGAGAAATATATCACAAACATACTGTCATTGATTTAGAAGCCTTCAACAAACCCTCATTGACAAATTTCCCCGTGCTAGGAAATTATTCCTGCAATTCCGATTTCAGCAATTCCACTCCTCTCTCATATGATGTACCACTCACTACAAACTCCAAAATGAGTTTTCAAATGAATCTACTAGAAGCAATAGAAGAAATCATCTTCTGTCAAGAACCTATGTTGGAAACAAAAAACAAGGTCGACGAAGATGCGAAAATAACTAGGCATGAAGAAGTTGCTAAATTCCGATCACAAGTTTGGACATTGTACTTTGATGGATCTAAGTCACAAGAAGGGTCGGGAGCAGGATGTATCCTCATTGACCCAAAGGGGAAGCAAAATTTCCTATCCTGCAAACTAGAATTTGAATGCACCAATAACACTATTGAGTATGAAGCTCTAGTTCAAGGACTGAAGAAAGACATAGACTTAAACATTAAAGAACTGAATGTTTTTTGGGACTTTGAAATTATCGTTAGGCAAGTGAATAATACTATACATTTCAATCCACCCCACTTAAGGAATTACCAACAAGAGGGACATAGACTAATAGAACATTTTTAGGCCTTCAATATTATTGTTGTTCCCAAGACAAATAATACTCTTGTTGATTCCCTAGCCACTACAGCCTCGAGGTTATCCCATTTAGAAGACTATGAATCCTCTAGGTTCATTGTGGAACTACTCTACAAACCATCAGTGCCCAACAATATTTATAATTGAAAGGTTTTTGAAGGATATGAAAAGATTGTATATTTTCTAACCAATCTAGAGAATTTTAAAGATCTAGCTATTGATGATGAAGTATTCCAAGAGAAACTAGCAGAAACCAATTTCCACGAACAGAAGGGTGGAACAGATCACTCTAATAATAAACCGAGTTTCACACAATACCAAAAGGAGTATCCAATTTGAAGAACCTTTTTGACCTGAGGGAAAAATTTAAAGGGTCAAAGAACACAAAGACAGGGAGTTCATGTCCCATATACGAGACTATAAACCTAGGAACCCCGAAAAACCCTAAGAATGTAAATCTAAGAAAATATGTGTCAAAAGAAGACAAGAAATATTATTTCAAACTTTTTAGAGAATATCAATATGTCTTTGCATGGTCCTACCAAGAATGGAAAACTTATGACACTTGCATTATTCAACAAACAATCCCATTAAAATCTGGAGTAAAACCATTCCACCAAAATCTCAGGCAGTACTATCCATATCTGGAACCCCTCATGTATCAAGAGTTAAAGAAATTACTAGATGCCAAGATTATCTTTCAGGTTAGACATTGTGCCTGGGTAGAAAATTTGGTTCCAGTCAAGAAAAGGTCTGGGGAGATCTACATGTGTGTAGAATTTAGAAACCTTAACAGAACATAAGAAAAGGATAACTACCCAGTCCCACCCATGGAAGAGCTCTTGCAAACTGTGTCTGGTTCTGAAATTTTCTCCCTTCTAGATGGTTTCTCAGGTTATAACTAGGTTCTAGTTTTAGAGGAAGACTGATTAAAAACTACCTTCCAAACCAAGTGGGGAACTTTTTCTTATAAATGCATTCCCTTTGGGTTGATTAATGCAAGAGAAACCTTCCAAAGGGACATGGACGTAGCTTTCAGGGATTGATTAAAAAATGTGTAGTAGTATATTTGGATGACATGGTTGTGTATTCAAAGAACAGAAAAGACCACATTCAACATCTAACTTAGATTTTTGAAAGGTGTAGGAAATATGGAATATATTTGAACCCTAAGAAAACTATCTTTGGTGTCGAGGAAGGGAAACTACTAGGTTATATTATATCTCAAGAAGGAATTCATATATATCTAGAATGAATAAAGGTAATATATCAACTTCCATTACCCCATAACAAAAAGGCTATGCAATCCTTCTTTGGGAAAAATAATTTTGTGAGAAATTTCATGCCTGATTTCGTTGAAACTATCAAACCCTTACAAAAAATGATCTTCAAGGATGAAAATTTTATGTGGGATGACGAGCGAAAATATGCTTTCAAAAATATCAATACTACAATATCTCAAGCTCTGGTGCTGTGAAGCACCGATTTTAGTAAATATTTTTTCCTCTGACCAATCCTTAGTTGTCGTATTGACCTAGAAGGATGATGATAACAATGAGGCTATGGTATCATTTATGAGAACTAATATACACGGATCTAAATCGAACTACCCTGCTATAGAGAAATATCCTTATGTGGTTTACAAAGAAGTAAAACATTTCAAATATTACATCCTAAAACATCACACCAAAGTCATCATGCCTCATATCGTGGTCCGATCCCTATTCACTCAACAGGAAATAGGAGAGAGAAGGAGAAATTGCATGGCAGTTGTCCAAGAATTTGATATAGATATAAAACTTGCCAAATTAATGAAGGGACAAGGATTGTATAAACTGGTCAGAGAAACTCAAGATCAAATAAATGAGGACCTCGGGTGGGATAATGAATTAACATTATGGTGTAGTGAAGCTTTATACATTCCCCTAGGGAAATATTCTTGGTATGGAAAATGGATTTAACTCCTACATCATGGGAATTTCACAGGAAACCTAAGCCCAAAGGAAAGAAAAGCTCTCAGGTTGAAATCTGCACAGTATCACCTCGTAAATTCAGTACTTTTCCATGTAAATTATGATGGATTACTCTTGATATGTCTCGAACCTGAAGATGCATAAAAGGTTTTGAGGGAGCTCCATGATGGTCCTGTAGGTGGATACTTTATAGGAAATACAACAACTCACAAAATATTAAGAGTTAGTTATTACTGGCCTACTCTATTTAGGGATGCTCATATGTATGCTAGAAATTGAAAATCTTTCCAAATGAGCATTGGAAGAGAGAAGAGGGAAATTGTCCCACTCCAACCAGTGACTATATCCATACCTTTCGAGCAATGGGGGTTAGAAATCATAGGGGAGATTACCTCGAGCTCTTAAAAACAACATAAATACATATTGACTGCTACATACTATTTTACGAAATGGGCAGAGGCCATCCCTCTAACTCACATGAATGAAAAGGTTGTAATCCAATTCATAGAACAACAATTGATCACAACGTTTGGGATGCCTTCCATTCTCATTTTTGAAAATACTTCTTACTTTTCTTATACTCTATTAACATAGTTCTCTCTAAACAAAGGAATCATAATAAGATACTATGCAAACTACTATCCAAAAGGAAATGGGGTGGAAGAATCAACTAATAAGAACCTAGTGAGGATCTTGACAAAAAAAATCATAGACAATCAAAGGAATTGACATAGATTGCTTCATAATGCCTTATGGGAAGGTAGAGTAACACCCAAGGAAGATATAGGAAACTCTCCATACTTTTTGGTATACGGACAAGAATCCATTCTCCCAAATGGATTATACCTTCCATCACTTCATCTTGCTCAGGGTTCAAGAGGACATACCTCATCAGTGATTTGACAAAGAACTGATACCTTCATCATTCTTGAAGAGGAAAGGGAGACAGGAAAATCTAAGTTCGTCTCTCATCAACAGATAGTTAAAAGATGGTTTGAAAAACATAAGCCCAAAGAGAAGAATTTTGAAGTAGGAGATTTTGTTCTGAAATGGGATAGAGCAAAAAAACCTAAGGGAAAACATTCGAAGTTTCATAATCTATGGCTCGGACCTTTCCAGGCATCCGATAAAATTGGGGTAGGCATGTACCAATTTCAAAATATGAGGGGGGAACCCGACGACTTCCCAATGAATGGACAAGACCTAAAACATTATTTATGTTAAAAACAAAAGTGTATGTGTCTTTTTCATGTTACATTCTGATTAGGATAAATGTGTAGGTTTAGGGTAGACTGATTGCAGAGTCCTTTTTATTTGTCTTTTCTTTTTCTTGGTATGTTCTTGTAATAAATTTTTGTTCTGTAAAACATTGGTCGACCTTTGTTAGGGTCCTAACCCGCACATATGTAGAACAATATATTCAGATGTAATAAAGGTCAATATTAATAAGGCCTTGCAATAAAATAGAATAAGTCGAATGTAAAAATACCTAATAGAAGCTTCCACTTCTAGAAGGATATTCCTCTAGATGCTTCTTTTGATAGACATATTTAGTATAAATAGGATTCGAGGGTATGAGAACCCCAGCTTGGAGATTATTGTAATAGATCTCTGCTCAACTGGAGGTTTCCCCCTCGAAGAGGCCCATGAACATTGCTCTTAGAATCAAAGTGTTATTTTTGTTGTTATTGTTATATCATTTTCGTGTTATTGTGGTGATTATTCTGGTTATATTATTGTTATTCTGCCATTTCTATCATTTTATTTTTGTTCAGCATACTTTTTATATATGGTATATTAAAAGTCATATCAGAGCACTTTCCTTGGTAGAAATTGTGGGTAATTTTTTTTTTCAGGGTAGAGACATATTCCGACATCTTTAAGCCATGGAGAATTGTCATTACGCGCATAAACATGTGGCTGAGGGATTAATACATGTAGGAAATAAAAGTGGTTCTTAAGTGAACATCTATTGGCCACCCTTGTAACCCCTATTGGTACCCCTTCGAGTGGTAGCACATCAGACAACACCTATGTATGGATTGACATAGATTTCCTGAAGCCCTCTCTAGATAAACTAATCAGTTGCCTGACTGTTATAGTACCACCGAGAACAACACTTGGGAAGATACTCTCTAGTACCTAGGTAGTCAGGTAGTACGACTAAGGGTATGGTCTATCCTCCTTAGTTAGTTCCCAGAGATATTGGTCCAACTACTATTGTTGGACCCCACACGTATATCAGAGAGCTATAGCACAGAGAAAACCCTTGTCTGTAGAACCCTTGAATATCTAACCCTTGGGTACATAAACATAAAAAAATTAAAATAAACAAAATCTATTGCCACGCAACTGTGTTTGGGTTGCCAAGCAAATACACATTTCTTTCTGGTTAAGTATTTGGGAATTTCCTCTCTGCAATATTCTTCAAACCGGAGTATAACTCCGTAGGTGTAAAAAAAAATAATAATAATGGAAATTTTTTCACCATTATTTGAGACCTATTCCATTGGATTCATCTCTTCGCCCTTATCACATTCATCCATATCATTTTTTGGCAAAAATGTTTACCCCGCCCACCCATTTTTAGTTCCCCCATCCTCATGGCCCATACCCGTAGCCAAGACTTGGAAGCTCTCTTCAACACCTTGCAATGTAGTCTCATCGAGACCCAACAAGAGGTGAAACAACTCAGTGCCAATGTTTCTGCCATCAATACAACCATGCATTCCTCAATGGAGGAAATCAAACAAGACCTCACCACCCAGTTTGAATCTGTATTTTAGGCACTTTGCACCAAACTGCGTATCCCTACAGATAACCCTTCCTCTTCCTCACCTCCACATACTGAAGATGACCATTCCTCTCATTCCCATAGCTTTCAGAACCATCACTTTCAACATGACCTGCACCTTCCGTGGGTGGATGTGATCAAATTTGGTGGCTCAAACCCCACCGGTTGGGTAACCCAAATGGAACATTCTTTCTCTTTATATGGCATTACAGATGACTTGGCCAAACTTAGGTATGGTGTTCTCCATCTAGATCAAGAATGTTGGCAATGGTGGCAATGGAGAAAAACTTCTCCTCAAGGGTATATTTCTTGGACACACTTTGTGGCAGAGATTTATGAACGCTTTGACACTGACACCAACCATTTGGTCCATTTGAAAAAGTTGAAACAATCACGAATAGTAGAAAACTTTATAGCTTCCTCTGAGTGCTTGTATTTTCAGACAGAGGGCATGTCTGATGCATTTTTCTAAGAATGTTTTATCAGTGGCCTCAAGGATGAGATTCATTCCCATGTCCTCATGGCTCAGCCTCAGAGCTAGGTGGAGGCTACTAAAAGAGATAAAGAAGAACAACAGATTGTATCTTCTCAAAACCATAAACCCTCCTTTATCCCTCGCCCTAAACCAGTAAATCCTACTACTCCCTTCGCTCCACTAAAGATCCAAAAATTGACCAGGGCTGAAATGGATGAATGCAAACTCAAAGGCCTTTATTATAATTGTGATAAAAAATATTTCCTAGGCCACAAGTGTAAGGGAATTTTTTTTTTATGGCCATCTCCGAGGATATTTCAAAAGAGGATATTGAAACTCCCCTTGTGTTTGAGTCACCTTAAACCCCCGACATAACCCCTCCCTCAGATCCTCCTGAAGTAGAACTGGTCATTTCCCTCAATGCTCTCACTGGCTTCTCTGCTCCCCAAACACTCAAGATAATAGGTTACATTAAACATCAGAAGGTGATAATTCTAGTTGATAGTGTAAGCACCCATAATTTTATTCATCGCCGCATTGCCCAAGAAACTCATTGTTACATCCATTCCATCAATAATTTCCAAATCATATTGCCAATGATGGCTCCATGAAATTTGGAGAGCGTTGTGAAAATGTGCATCTCGAAATTGGTGACTACCACCTGAAATCTCATATGTTTGCTATCGACATGGGTGGTTGTGACATTGTGTTAGGTGTAGACTGGCTAAGGACTTTGGGTCCCATTCTCATGGATTTTCAGGAATTAACTATGCAATTTGACCAGGAGGGCCACCAATATAAGTTCCAAGGCATCACCACCAGTTCACCTTAAATCATTAGTTCCCATCGCATGGAAAAGCTGCTTAAAAAGGGTCATTCTGGTGTTATTACTCAACTCCATGCCATTCTGGTGTTATTCCATTAGTTGTAATTATACCTCCTAGTCTCCTATATATACCAAGGAGACATTTTCATCTGAAATCATCTTGTACTTGAACATTTATGTGGGGTAAAAGGAGGTTTCCCCCTCGAAGAGGCTTATTATCTGAAATTCTCTCTTTTTCAAGGCGTTGAGTACTTATTCTGAGGTATTTCTATGCTTTATTGATATTTGGTTCTTAACATACAAGTTCAAGACTGAAGCTGGAAGAATACAAGGGGCCCTTCACTCAAAGTAAAAGTAAACAAATCTTTGTCCCTAGAAGTGAAAAGTCTGATTCTGAAACCTCTCTAAAAATGGCAGTAAGAGACAAATAGCCCCAAATAAAACATCATGAGGAGTGAAAAGGAGGAAAAAGAGATGTTTCAAAAAACCAGGGAATCCCAGGGTTTGGAAATAGAAGGAGGGTGAGAGATTCCCCTCTTAATATCATGGGTGAACAAAATGAACTCCCAGTTCTCCCTAAGGGAACCTTGAAGGAATTTTCTGGAGATGGGACAATCGATGCAAAGAGGCATCTGCATTTATTTCTTGATGTTTGTGACTTCCACTGAGTTGAACATGATGATTTCATGGTGAGGTTATTTTTGCAAACTTTATCAGAAAGAGATTATGACTGGTATACAACATTTCCCAGTGGATCCATTCGCTCATTTAATCACCTCGAAGTTATGTTCCTTAATATGTTCCTTCCCCCCTTGTCCCCGAGGTGTAGGACAATCAGTGACAAAGTGTGTTGTTAAGGCACTATGTGATGTTAAATCATCGGTTAGAAACCTGCGGGAAAAAAAAATCCAACTATGTTAAGGGTTGGTGTGGCTCAGGCTAGGTGGGATCCCTAGGTGATTTTGATGGCTTAGATGCCCTTGAGTCATGGTTCTCAAGCCACAGACTAGTCCCGTAGGCCATGAAAAAACTAGAAAACAAAAATAAAAATATGTTTTCACCCCCAATTTCCTACCATATCCTCCTCACATACTTCACCCAGATTGGGTTATAAAGAAAAATGGAAGAATACTATATTTTAATCTCAGGTTTAACAATACTTTGAGTAGAATCCTAGAAGACAAAATACCAAATGACCCGGTCATTCTTCATTGCTATAAGAATGAAATTACCGCAAATTTGAAATATGCCATCAGAACATCCCAGATAGATACCCTAGAGGAAGAAATGACTAAGGCTACTGAGATGGAAGAAATTATGATTGAAACAGGTGTCGACCTTGATAGTATATTAGGAAGAGTAAAAATACATATGGGGCGATTGAATATTGATAATCAACGATCTTCCATATTGAGAAGAAACAAAGAGTTTAAACCTCGTGCAACTCAGAATCAAATCGAGGGAGGAGGATTTTTTAAGGGAACCATACCCGACGTAAAAGTTGACCCCGCAACAACACATGAAACAAAGTAGAGAATTGAGATTGTGCAGATCAATAGAACCATCAAATAGATGCAGAATGAAATAACCAACCTGAGAAGGGAAGATAATTACATGCCAAACACAAGAATTCCAATTCCCGAACAAAGGAGGAACCCTCCCCCAAAAAACAGGGTTAGATTCAAGAATAATGAAGACCCACTGAGACCAAGGGCTCCCAGACAACCCACTCCCAATGCAATTTTTTTGGATGATGTCTGTGACAAGAAATCGACCGAGAAAGAAGGTTATTACTTACCTAATTAATTCTCTGAGATAACATGGATGGATGGATGCGAGGCATCCATGTACATATATGGAGAGGGAGACAATGATCCTAACTTGCAAGAAAATGTCTCCTAGACAAGAGGATTTGTAAATAGAGCAAAGTTTAAAGGCAAATCCGACAAAGAAAAACAAAAAGAAAAATAAAAGGAAAAATCTAGTGAAAAAGTGTCAATGAGAAGGTGACACTTGGAACCACAATGCAAACCGTAGTGACAAGATCAACTCAAGTGACATACAATGTCGTGGAGGACTTAGTAAGTTGAGTATAACCTTTCCTTTTATAGAAGTGGTGAATATTCCTCAATAGAGGAAGAATATCTTGAAGTTGTTGGATGATTCATCGAAAATAACGGAAGTTGTTGTTACCACTCCAAAACAAAACCTGAGCCCGACGAATACTAAGATGAGAGGTAAAATTGCACTCTTCTACATCTCAATTGAAAACCATGATGTTGCATTACATAATTATTTAATTGATACTAGTGAGACAAATAATATAATGCCACTCGCAATCATGGAAGCATTGGGCATGAGCTGCACTAAATATTATGAAACTGGAGAGAGCATATATTCCATCGATTCGAGAAAAGTGTCAGCATACAAAGAAATCAAGGATTTTTATGCATGGATTACAACATCTCCCCATATCATCATGGTTTTTAATATTATTTTGGTAGATCTACCTCCAACATATGGGGTTGTGCTGGGAAGAGATTGGAGCTTCATGATCAGTGGATATATAATGAACAACAATAGTTGTATGATGCTACCAGGGAAGGAGGGAGTAATGATTAAAGTACCCTGAGATCCCATAAAACCTTTCTTCTTTAAGAAGAAGGATACTAAATTAATGGAAGACTCCATATATGTCGAGATCATAAACTATACTATCTTGTTCATGGAGTAGAACAAAAACCTAGAACGAGTTCAAGGCTTGGAGGTCCCAGAATGTGTATTTGAAGGCTACTGGAGAATGTCATTCGATGGAGCATGCTCTAAATCAAGGAATGGAGTTAGGATTATTATCATAAGTCTAGATAAGACGATGCATCCTCACACTATAAGACTGGAGTTTCCATGCATGAATAATGAGGCAGAATATGAATCTTTAATCCAAGGGATGATCCTCGCACAAGGAATGAAAATAGAACATCTCATCATGACTTGAGATTCGGAGGTGGTCATCAACCAAGTTACCAAAAAATACAAAATAAAAAAGGAAAGACTTAGACTATATTTCAAAATATTTAATGAATTGATGGAATCTTTCATCTCTTTCAATATTTCTTTCATTCTCTAGCTTTGGAAGCTTCACTATCGAATACATATGATATCCTCAACAAAACATTTTTCCAGGTGGAAAGGGTCTTTAGGCCATCTGTGCCAAATAATATTGAGTACTTGCAAGTGCTTGACAATGATGAACAATTGGACAATTTTTTGTTAAATGACAATGAAGAAGATGATGATAAAGAGATTGTTTTCCCAAAGACTACATACAAGATGAATATTTTTTCATAAAATACGATCATGTCAAGAATTGTTTTGAGGAAGTTTCAGTTCGGAAGATGCAAGAGACAAGAAAAGTCAATATTGGAATAGACTAGTCCTTGAAATATGTCAATTTGGGAGCCGATTGCACCCCCAAAGAATTTGATCAATATGTCTCCTTATTCAAGGAATATATTGATGTGTTTTCTTGTACCTATGACGACTTAAAGGCTTATTACAAAACGATATTGTAGCATATCATTCCTTTGAGGGAAGAAGCCAAATTGGTGAAACAAAAAATAAGAATGATGAATCCCAAGCTGAAGCCTCTGATAAAAATTGACTTGGAAAATTTAAAGAAAGCATGGATAATATATCCCATCAAACATTCATATTGGCTTTCAAATATAGTGATTTTCAGGAATAAGAAAAGGGAAATCTGAATGTGCATCGACTTCAGAGATCTTGACAAAGAAAACACAAATTTTAATTTTTCGCTGCCCAACATGGAGTTTATGTTGCAGCAAGTTACATGATCGACATGCATGTCTATGGTGGATGGTTTCTTTGGATATAATAAATTTTTAGTGGCTAAGGATGATAGGGAAAAAACAACATTTATCACACCATGGGAAACATATGCTTACACTAGAATTCCCTTCATCTTGAATAATGCTAGAGCTACGTTCCAAAGAGTCATTGATCATGCATTCAATGGTTTGATAGGAAATTTCATGGAAGACTACCAATATGAATTGAAAGTGCATTCAATCAAAAGGGAGGATCACATCCATCATTTAAGAAATGTCTTGGAAAGATGTAGATCATATGACATCTCCCTCAACCCAAAGAAATGCATGTTTTTTTTGACTCAAGGAAAGTTGTTGGGCCACGTTGTATGAAAGGAAGGGATTTACATTTACCCGGAAGGCGTTAAAGAGATTAATGAACTCAAACCCCTGGCATAAAATAAGGGAGTCTAGTGATTCTTCGGGAAAATTAATTTTGTTTGAAGATTTGTTGCTGAAAAAAGAGAAGAGGTTTGAGTGGACAACAGATACTCATGAAGAATTCAACAATATCAAGGCGACCATAATGATCGCTCCTGTCCTCATTAGTCCATATTTTCAAAAATATTTCATTATATATTCATTTTCTATAGAGGCATTTTTCGCGTTCATTCTCACTCAGAAAAATAGCAACAGAGAAGAGATCCCCATCAGTTTTATGAGAAACAATTTACATGACTAGGAGTTGAGGTATTCAGAATTTGAGAAACAAGATTTGGATCTCATAAATGATGTGGCACACTTTCAGACTTATATACTAAATTATCATGTTATTGCATATGTCCCCTCGTCCCTCGTCAATATGCTCCTAAATCAACAGTAGAGGGAAGGAAAATGAACCAATTGGTAAGAAAAAATTCAAGAGTATGATATTGAGATCAAACCGTTGAAGGCAATAACATGACAAGGATTATGCAAGATTGTGTAAAATGGGGACTTAGTTGATGGAATGATTTCAATATCAGTTTGGGAACCATTATTTGATTCAGAGTGGTATGGAGATATCATATTTTATTTAAAATATGGGCAATTCCCTGTTACAATGAGTTCCAAGGAGAGAATGACACTCAAGACGAAGGAGAAACATAGTGTATTGATTGTTGATATACTTTTAGAATAAATTTCGATGGTATACTACTAAGATGCGTCGATGATAATCAAGATCCAACACTCATCAAAGAATTCCATGAGGGAATATGTGGTGGACACTTTGTACCGACTGCAACTGCTCACAAAATAATCAGAGCGGGATTCTATTGGTCGTCAATCTTGAGGGACTCATACGTCGCAATAAGGATATGTTTTTCATACCAGCAATTTTGAGGAAAAATGAATAAAGTTGTGATGCCTCTACAACCAATTGTGGTGGAACAACCCCTTTCCAAATGGGGACTTGATGTCGTTGGGAAAATTAATCCGAAATATAGAAAAAGGAACATGTACATTCTAAAAAATATCGATTATTTCACAAAATGGCCAGAAGAGGTGGCACTGAAGAAGGTCGACACTGAAGAATTGATTGGATTCTTCAAAGACAACATTTTGTCAAGGTTTGGTGTTCTTGATAAATATATCACAAACAATGGTTCAATTTTCATTCGGTCAAAATTCATATTCATGTAGTTTTGTGGAAAATATGGGATCAATATGGTTCAATCTTAGAATTATTATCCACAAGGAAATGGTCTTGCCAAATCCATGAAAAAAACACTTGTGTATATATTCAAGAAAACTGTTGATGGAAACTAGATAAATTGGCACCTAAAACTGACAAAAGCATTATGGAAAGTAGGACAACCCTGAAAGATAGTACCGGGATGACTTTGTATCTATTGGTCTATGGGAAAGAGGAAAAAATGTTAATTAACCTATAGCTTAATGCATTGATCTCCATGGTTAATATTGAAGATACATAAGACATTTCTCCTACTCAGAAAAGGATCAATCAATTGCTAAAGATGGAGGAGAAACAAAGCAAATCCCTGAACCGAACGTCTCAGAGGCAACAAATCGTCAAAACATATTTTGATCAAATCACAACTATGAAGAAATTTCAGAAGGGAGAACTGGTAATGCTTTGGAACAAAGCCAAGGAAAATTTGTCCATGCACACGAATTTCAAAGAACTCTGAATCAGACCCTATGTCATCAAAAATATATTTGTCTTGAACTCATATATGCTCCAAGACATGAAATGAAAATGATTAAAGCTTCCTTTCAAGGGGTGTTTCAGGATAAATCCATGAGTGCGGACACAAACCGATCTCCCTAGATCCACCTGGATCTAGAACAAAACAGGACAGAATATACCGCTTTCCCTAGATCTAACTATTGAATTAAATTGGAAGTGAGAAGAAGATATGTACCTTGTAATCACTTCCTTGGACTCTATTTTTCCTTGCTTTGCTCCAATGCTCTTGTGCGGTCAAGATCAAAACAGCACAAACCAACCAAAGTGAAAGCAAATAATATATCCAATAGCTAATCTATACATATGATCAAGGAATTATGTAAT
>JZKD02S1640561.1:35066-45634 GCA_000966675.3 Picea glauca | reverse complement strand
AGGATGATCCCACTAAATCATGAAAGCGAGTAAGATCCAAACCATTCGGATGCCACCTCACCATAGAAGCTTCTCCTTCTAGAAGATTCGAGAAACCGTACGTTTTTCCCACATGTTGTCATTCTCGCACCCTAGCTATAGTGCAACCTGTGAACTGTTCGCACCCTAGCTATAGTGCAACCTGCGAGAATTGGTCATTCTCGCACCCTGCCTATATAGCAACCTGTGAACATCCCTTTTTATAAGGTTTTTACATAGGAAAATGCAATTTCTTTTCTCAGGAGAAGTTCTTCTCCCTTCTCTCTTTAGGAAATCAGGCCACTGTGACCCCTCTGAAGGCAACATATAGTTTTACATCATTAACGATCATATGGATGAAGAAAATAATTTGTAACAAGGGGCAACATATGAAAGGTCTATTCTCCTAGAAATTTTTATTCTCATTGTACATAATTTTATTTCTAGTTTGTATATTCTTAATATGACTCCATAACCAAATGGGAGGAAGCACTTGGTCATGAGAGACTATGGATACTATACAACCCACAGGGATTCATCATCCCATAGTTGGATCCTGTTTTTGAGGTCATTTCTCTCTTCCGAAAATTCCCTCCCCTTTTCTATTCTCCTAAATTTGTTTCTCCCCTTCTTTGCCCCCTTGTTCACTTACCCATTTTTCCCTTTTCTTTTTTCCCTCTTACTATCCCTTTATAGCTCTAAAAATTTGTCATATTTTAGACCACGGGTTCCTGGGTTCATGAACTTGCGATTTCTCACCTCCACCTACAACCTCACATCACAATTCTGACCGACCGTTGTCATGTTCCATACTTAGCCAATTCTATAATTGTGGGTTCTCGGTTTGACGGGATCGAGCTTTCATGTTCCCATGTTCCTTGATAGACACACTGAACCAAAGAGTTCCATGATCTACATTTTGATCCCCAGAATCCCCAAACTACCTATGTGTCATTCTACTTACATGAATCCACATGACCGTTGTGTCATCCCACACTTAGCCAATTTCACGCCTCATACCATCATGGACTCTTGGGTTCGTGGGCTCCTAGATTCACAAAAATATCAAGTCACGTATTTCCCTCGTTCGTCCCCACCACCCTCGCTCCTTTACCAATGCACATTTTACTATTCTTTTAATGCTAATAAATTACCATAGAGGTTCAAAGGGATGGTCATTAATAAGCAAAAATCTTGAGGAGACCTCCTATTAATGAGAATTAAAATAGGATTTAGAGAGGATTGTATCATCTCCTTGCAACACTCATTCCTAACATAATTTGGAGAAATGGAATGTTCTCATTGACTTATCGCAGAAACTCGACAACATTTATGTGGTGATATGATGAATATTTTTGGGTGCCAAGATCAAAGTTTTCAGTGGTCCAAGGAATATTCCTATTATTCATCCCCTTCTGCCTAGAAGGAAATAATCAAAATGTCTAGAATCGCGTGCAGGGTGTGTCTCAGAAGTTTTTTATTGTAAGGAATTGGTCACCTGGTGCGATGAGAGATACATTCCAAGACAGTGGATCATCCAGTTGAAGGACCATTCCCCTGTCCCTATGTCACCTCAGTTTTTTCGTAAGATGTTGAGTCTTCTCGAGACAACACTCTCCTTCAAAGGTGAATATTGTAGGGAGTTATTATAAAATCATGACAATGGACTCAACCTCTTACCTAAATTCCTAGAGAACCCAGTGGTCGTCCCCAAGGACATCACAATATTGCATGATGTCTCATTTAAAAATCCATTTCTAGAAATTGCATGGTTTTTTATGAGGATAACAAGACAAGAAACCATGACCATCATCTCTCGGATGATTCTTTACATTCTTTATTTTACAGTCAAGGAACATGACATCTTCGATTGGTGTAAGTTGATTTCCATTGAAATCTCCTACCAATTGGCACAATACAAGAAGGAGAAGAAATTATTTATGTCATCTTATTTGGTTTTCATGGTAGTTCATTTCTATTAGTTCCCGATATTATTTGTCTGTAAGAAGGTAAACTATGAATTCGACCCAGTAACCTTCTGGTATTAAACATTGTGGAGGAACAAAGCCTCCCAACATTTTTATGAAGTTCTTAATGATTTTTTCTCATTTTTTAAAGAAAAGTTCTTTGGAAAAAACACTCCCTGGATGTCTGACCAGGCGAGTAAGTTCTTGGATAGGAAGGGGACACTAGAAAAAATGGAAAATTATAATTTTATAATGTTTTTAGATCCAAAGAAAATCCTTCTTTTCATGCCACATATCTGAAAAAATGTTTGTTGCTGAGATAGAAAGGCAATACACCTACTGGTTTCATTTTTTCCATGAAAAGAGAAAAAATCAATTCATACCTCTACCTTGGAAATTTGGGGATTTCATATTCATAAATATGAGAAATATTGATGAATTCGCATGACACTTCCCCAACCTCAATTTAAAATATGCTGAAAAAGTAAAAGGGCTCGACCCTAGTGGTATTTTTGTAGAACATCTATTGGTTGTTGGTTCCAACAATTTTTTCATTAACACTATTCTGAATGAAGATGGAGACAATGCCTCATGCACTCCCACTCATGACACCGACAACTTGGAGACAATACTCAGCACTAATGAGTCTTACACGAAGAGAGGAAAAGGTATGGGTGAGAAAAGTGCCCAATTCCCAATTGTCACGCCAAAGAGTACAAGATCTCAGAGCATTTCTCCAATGGCCTACCCAAGTAAGAAAGTCACCCATGGTTCTTCAGACAGAGGAGGAGATAAGAACCCTCCTTTCGAAAAAATTGAAATTTCTCATAAACATCTATTGAGGAAGAAAGAAAAAACATTGTGCAAGAAGAGGAGGGACATCGAGGAAAAAGTGATATCCACGACCTCTCCCTCGAGGATATGGAACTCAAAATTGACATCAAGAAAGTGTTCCCCAACATCGACCATCTAGACAAAATGGCTCACTAGAACCCTCAAATGGAAATAATTGAGGCTGAGACCTTCGATGAAGAAGAGTATTTTGCATTTCAGAGCGTTGTTTTTTACAATGAATCCAAAAATTTCATTATTGATAAAAGAGATGTAAAGAATAAGAAGGGGAAATCTCGTTCAGATATCAACCTACGAAACATGTGGCCTTCCCAAATTTCCTATATACACTAAGAAATTAGATATGCTCTAGAAAACACTATTGAAGGCCTTGAAGGGAGAATTCCAGGTTAAGGGAGTGAATCAAATAATTGGAGGATGATTTAATTCCCTTTCTAGTACTTACTAGTCCTTTAGCACTGATCGAGCCTACCACACCTGCGACAAAGTTAAAAGGATCGACAACCATTCTCACATCATCCCAAGGCTATGTGGAAAATAATATCAAGAAAATAATGGAATTAATAACATAGGCTTGGGAGATGTCAAAGAGCATGGTCTCTTTTGTAATGAGAGAACACACTTTTCATGAATATCTATAAGCATATTTGAAAATCGAGGAAGGTTTCTACCTTTATGCGGTTGAACCATTTGGTGCTAAAGTTACTAATATGATAGAATTGATAAGAAGAGAGGAGGACATACCTTCTATAAACCGAATAAAACAATTGAATGCATGATAGAAGGAAAAGCTAAAAAACTTAAATGGTATTGTTCAAGCATGTAGCCAAGCCATAACTAGAAGAGAGGAATTATTCAAGAAGCTAACTAAGATAGATCTAGCTAGCAACACCAATGAGCTCCAAGACCCAAAATTGAGACTCAAATTGTTGTTCTTAACCAATAAATCATTTGATGAACAAGTTCAAATATTTAAAGGGTTTTCATTTTAAACATTTTATGGCATTCTTGACCCAAGGGATCAAATTTTGCTCAAAACTCAAAGTGCTCAGAATTGCTTCAAAATGGACATATGCGTAGGCATCATCCTCACAATCCCAACACAACCTAAATGGGTTCAAATGGATGTTGTATGAGCGAGATATCGTGTTCTTTTCATTTTTCCAAACAAACAAAATTTTGTTGACTATACAATTCATATAGTCCCTACAGTGTTGATGTGGCATTACTGAGTTGTTAGGTGGCTGATGTGGTAGTGTTGAGTTGGAATATGTGTTGGAATTTGAGTGGACCTGTCCATTGGTGACACATGGAAGTTGGTAGACCAATAGTATGGTGCCACATGGCCCAAATGTTGGTTGCCATGTGGCACCCTCTTTAAAGTATTAAAGGTGTGTAGTCTACAGGGGTCTATCCCCCAACCTCCTGATGAAAACGTTAAAGCTTTGGAAGGGCTCGGGCTACCAACCTGCCCATAGGTGTTACGTAACCATATAGTTAGACTTAAAATATCTGAATTGAAACCTTTGTTTGGGAAATGGACTAAAGGGTCGGGGCGAAGCCTGAGCCCTCTATTCGTACCACATAACACATGAACACACATTATAATCGTTAGCATGGGGTTTGAAATTTTTATCCCCAGTCACATGAAATTTACCACATGACCACTCCTTCGCATGGAGTAGCTAGACGATGGGTGTGCCAACAGTTAGGTCATTGGCCACATGGGGCCATACGACCGGGTTCTCCACCGAGGATTGGGGGTCGATGGAAATAGTCCTACAATTTATCTCATTTTGCAATACTATTGCATGTGCTAGGTTTTGGCACAGAAAACACAGAGAGGCCGGGTTAGTGATAGAGAGGGTGCAATTTGGAAAGCATGTACAACATGCTTGAAGGGGGGAACTTCTAGGAGGTGTAACTTGTTCATTTTGTGGCCAAACCAGGTGCAGAAAGAGACCAGCTAGGGGTTTTTGGACATTCTGGAGCCATTGGAGATATCTATTTGGAATTTTGAGCACTGTAAAACATTGTTGTTAGAACTTTCAGAAAATAACATAAAAGATCCATTGGAAGCTAGACCAAGAGATGTATCCCAAGAGAGGGGTGAACTCCTTTATCATTTCTTGTGTTATGTATTTATTGTTGGTTGTTAATTACTAGTTTTTATGTTCATATTAAGTGTGAAAACGCTTTAATTTATCTATTTGTAACTTGATCCAATTACCCAAACACATACCATTTTTACACTTGCAATTTAAAAGATACAAATGTTCTTCATTTTCTGATCAGTTAGTATCAGAGCATAGGTTTTTGAAGACTTGATTGTTTTCAAGTGTTTGGTTTTCTGATGCTTACAAGGTTGAATATTATGAGAGGAGAAGGTCAACTTCTAGAGACAAGTTCTCAACTGTCAATAAGGAGAACTATCAAATCACGTCAAGATTTAAGAAGATACAAACCAAGTATGGCTCATAAGGAGAGTCATAGAACTCTTCCTTCAACAGAGGAAACTTTCAGAAAATGTTTCTATGATATGGTTGAGATGATGAAAGTTTTGTTTGAAGAAAAAAATGAAAGGTTGCAAGGTGAAAGCTAAAACCCTCCAAAGGGAAATGGAGATAGTGGTGATAAAATTCCAAAGGGAAATGGAGGGAATGGTGATTATCCACCTCCTTCACCTCCATCTTCCACCTATTCTACCATTTCACAACCACCTCCAAATTCTCCAAAATAACATGTAAGACTCCTTTACAAACTCCTTTTCTTAATATTGATATTAAGTTTGAATTTCCTATGTACAATGGAGAGGTAAATGTTGAGAAATTGGATAACTGGATTCATCATATTGAAGTGTATTGTAGGATACAAAGAATCAAAGATTATTAAACTTTCTTCTTTAAGATTGGACAGTGCATCACTTATTTGGTGGGAAGAGAAAACTCCAGAGGACATGAAGAAACATGGTAAAGTTTTATCCTATTGGAATGGTTTTATTGTTGCAATTAAAAGGAAATTTTATCCATTAGCATACATGCAGAAAGCTATTATGGATTGGAAAAACTTTAGGCAAGCTAAGGGACAAGATGTGCAAAGCTTCACTCAAGAATTTAGGAGAAGAGCTTTGGTGTTGGGTATAGATTTGTCTTCTCAGGAAAGTTTACTCAAATACATTGGAGGTTTTCATAGCTACTTGAGGCATACAATAATGATGTTTAACCCTTCAAATATAGATGAAGTTTGTGTACAAGAAACTCATTTCAAGGCAATAGGAAGGAATGATCCTCAAGAGGGCAGAAATAAGTCTTTTAATAATAGAGACAAGAGAAAGATGAAGTTTGAAGGAAATGGAAAGAAAAATGCTTCAGTCAAGAAAGAGAGAGATAAAATATCATGTAAACATTGTTCAAAGGATGGCCATGATGAAGACCATTTTTGGAAACTTCATCCTAAAAAGAGACCCTAAAAGTTCAACAACAAAGAGAAACCAAACATTGTTGCAACTATACAACAAGATTTAGGATCTGATTTGGAAGATGAAACAAAAATCACAGCCATGGGTTTACAAGGTAAGGATTCTATTGCAAGTACTATTTATTCAAGTAGTAGTAGCCTTAATGTAACTCAACATGAAAAATAAAGAATAGAGCTTTTTCACATAAGGGTAATTTCAAAACATACCAATATAAATACTCTATTTGATACAGGATCTCAAGAAAACCTCATTTTTGAAGACATTGTCAAGAAATTAAATTTGGAAACTACTCTACATCCTAAACCTTACCCTCTAAGATGGATATGTGAAAATGCCAAATTGCATGTGAAAAGAAGATGTAAAATTAGATTTTCCATCACTACAAACTATATAGACGAGGTAGAGCTTGATGTTATTCCATTGGATATTTTGTGGTATTGTGTTGGGAAGCCCATATTTATATGATATGAGAGCCATATTTCATTGACATGAGAACATATATCATTTGTTGAAAAATGGAGTTGAGTACATTGTTAGAGCACATACAAAGAAGATGAATTTCTCATTAGAAATGTTGGACAAATGAAGAGATTAGTCAATGCTAGTAAGAACCTTGTACTTTTGATGATTAAACCCAAAGATAATGATGAAGAAGAAGTTTTCCAAGGATGTGATAAAAAATTACAATCTGATTTATATGAGGTTGTTAACGAAACTGTTGAGATGTTTTAGGAACCAAGGGGATTTCCTCCTAAAATAGGTATCCAACATGAGATTCTATTGCAGCAAGATGGTCCTATTCCAAACATTGACATGTGCAGGATGCCAGACATGGAGAATATTGAAATCAGAAATCAAGCCCAAGAGTTGCTTGAAAAAGGGGTCCTCAAACCAAGCACATCACCATGCAGGTCACCAATTGGTTTGGTACCAGATAAAGAGGGTATATGGCATATGTGGGTAGATTTCAGATCCTTGAACAAGACTACGAATATGATTGTTGAAGGAGACACATGGAAGAACTATTTGAAATAAAGGCAAGCTCCATTGCATGCCTTGACAAGCTATGCATTCCACTTGGTGATAAGGTATAAGAAAGACATTTATGAAAAAGATGTTGATATGCATACTAGGCCTATTGTTAGTGCTTTAGTTATTTTTAAGAATAATCCTATCATGCATAAGAGATATTTGGAACAATATGCTTTAGATGCTAATTTCAAAAATGTTTATGCAACTTTGTGCTGTACTAACTAGGTTGAGGAATTGGATTCCTATGTGCATGGTAAACTTTTCTATTTTGACAAGCTATGTTTTTCACAGGGTGAAATAGTCAACATGATAAGGGAAGCACATTTTTCTCTTGCTGCTAAGAATTTTTGTGTAGGCAAGATGGTGGCTAGTTTGCAAAGAAAGGATCCTAAGTTTTTGGATGAGCATATACACTACTTTTAGCATGCTTATAACTGGGCTAAGCATTCATTGACTCAGACACCTCCATTTGAAGCATGTTTTGGCTATTTGCCAAAATATCCTTTAGATTTTATCTTTGGGAAAGATGTGGCTATTGATGGTCATAGTGATGTTGACAAGGCCAAGAATTTCGTTGAACAAGTTTAGTTTGTGCATCAAACCATTCAAGAATAGTTGGAAAAGAGCCAAGCCAAGTACATGACAAGACATGACAAGTTTCGTGTTGGTATTTAAGGCACAAATCCAAGCAAGGCTTGATGGATTGAGGTTGGAAAGGTGAGGGAAATGTACCCTCATCTTCATATTGACTAAAACTAGTCTTTTGGAGGTCCAAAAGCTTCCCAATGGGGAGGAGTGATCCAAGGGATCAAATTTTGCTCAAAAATAAAAGTCCTCGGAATTTCTTCAAAAAGAACACATGTGTACGCCTCGTCCTCACAATCCCAATGCAACTTGAATGGGTTCAAACAAACATCATATGAGGGAGATATCATGTTCTATTGATTTTTCCATACAGACAAAAATTTGTTGACTGTACAGTCCGTACAGTGCTGATGTGGCAGCTGGCCATACACTTCGTACGTTCATACAGTGGTGTGGCATTATTGAGTTGTCAGGTGGATGACGTGGAAGTGTTGAGTTGGAAGATGCATTGGAAGTTGAGTGGACCTACCCGTTGGTGACATGTGGTAGTTGGTAGACCAGTAGTATGGTGCCACGTGGCCCAGACATGGGCTGCCATATGGCACCCTCTTCAAAGTGTAAAAGGTGTGTAGTCTGCGAGGGTCAATCCCCCAACCTTTGGATGGACATGTTAAATCTTTGGAAGGGCCTGGGCTACCAACCCACCCATGGGTGTTACTTAACCACATAGTCGGACTTAAAATATTTGAATTGAAAACTTTGTTCAGGCGGCGGACTAGAGGGTCGGGGCTAAGCCCCAACCCCCGATTCTTATCACATAACACATGACCACACGTTATAACCATTAGTGTGGGGTTTGAAATGTTTATCCACAGTCACATGAAATTTACCACATGACCACAATTTCGCACGGAGGAGCTAGATGATGGGCGTGCCATAAGTTAGGGCATTGGCCACATGGGGCCATACGATTGGGTTCTCCGACGAAGATTGGGGGCCAGTGGAAATAGTCCTAAAATTTTTCCTATTTTGCGAGATTGTTGTGTGTGTTGGGTTTTGGTACGAAAAACACATAGAGGTCGAGTTAGTGACACAAAGGGTACAATTTGGCGAGCAGGTACAACAAGCTTGAAGGGGAAAACTTCCACGAAGTGTAACTTCTTCATTTTTTTTCCAAACTGTTATCACCCCATAATTTATGGGAATCATCTTATGACTTGGATATTATCTGCATCTGGTAATCTAGTTCACAAATGATATTGCATTCCTCAAATAATTTGTGAAAAAGAAAATGAAAAAGAAAAAGAAAAAGAAAAAGAAAAAGAGAAAAGAGGGCAGAAAAGAATTGAAGCAAAGGCCCCATGCAATAATAGCAACTTGGTCATACCTTCCAAGCATGACCAAGTTCTTTTAAGTTTTCAATGTTGATAGGTTAGTGAATACATCTGATCAAACCATCTAATCCTGATCAGGTAGCCCCTAGAAAGAATAAAATCTTGACCCAACTGTTTAATCTGGGTCAATTTCCTTGTGACAGTAGGTTAGGACGTAGGTTAATTGCCTTGCCTCCTTTGCCCAAGTGAAGCCAGAACGATAAAGATTCCACCCTATGACTCCAATGCCTAAATGCAATTGAATTGATATCCCCCTTGGTGGTGTGTGTGAGAAATATCGAAAGAAAACCCATGACAATACTCTTATCCTAAGTTTTCCCCACATATGACTTTTCCGCCCCCACCTATGTCTCGTTCACTTTCCAAAAGCTTAGATCATGGCGCAGCAATCAACGGCTCAAGGTTGATTTCGGACCCCCCCGTCCGTTCTACTTTTAATGAAGGGGGGGGGGGGGTCCGATGCCATCGATACCTTTTGCGTGGATCTGGACGGTCCAGGATGGAGCGCGCAAATCCACGGTCTATAATGCAAGTCAGACCCCCCCCTCCTTTCTGCCTTTAATGGAGGGGGGGGGTCCGATTTAGTCATAATGCAGGCGTAGATATGGATGGCTCTAAACAGAGCGCTTAAATCAATGATCCACAATACAGGTCGGACCCCCCCCTCCGTTCTTCCTTTAATGGAGGGGGGGGGTCCGAGCTCGGTGTTAAAAAGAGAACAGAGATCTGCGGTCAGAAATCCAGCGCGCAGATCAACGGATCGTGATGATTTCCGGACCCCCCTTGGTGTTCTATCTTTAATCAAAGGGGGGGAGTCCGGGAATGAATCTTTCTCACAACGAGCCCCATGTTGCATGTGTCGTCGCCCTATTGGTTCACGGGTCTCATCCTTTCTGACACTCTGTACCCCCAGGACGTCACCCTCCACTGAGCCCACTTGTCCCACTTGCGTCTGGATCTGAGTCCCATCCCGTTATTACTGCCCACCCCCGGTGTCAGTGCCATAATACCCTCTACTCATGAACAACCCCCTTTAGCGACTTTACCCCCAATCACAAACCTCCACGTCAGTCATCCGTATATATTGTTCACCGTTACCTACCATATCACCCCAAGTGGCCCGTTACACATTAATGACCGGATAAAACGCCCGTTGTCATGCTGACCGTTTTCCCGCGTCCGACCGACCCAGTTTTGAATAAAAACACCGTTGTGCCCACTTTCACTCGTTATTCATCCCTC